>JAREIK010010713.1:0-13966 GCA_029783825.1 Sapria himalayana | reverse complement strand
GCTGATGTCGTGGTCGATGTCACGACATTAGAGATGCAATGTTGTGGTTCGAATATGGTGTCACGACATTGATATCTAGTGTGGTAATTATGAATTCTGAATGACCAAGCAATGTCGTGGCCGATGTTGCGACATTGTAATTGTGACGCCTCGAAACCCGGGGGTCTCGTTGACAACCTGTCAACCCGTGGAAACCTGTGAATATCGAGTATCCCGATATCACACTCATTTGTCTCATATATGGAGACCCATTTCTATATAATTTTCTTACAAATAACCAATTTGTAATAATATTTCACAAGAGTTTGATGTACAACTCTTTTACACTTTTATATGCCAAAATATATTAAAACTAGATTGTTCTAATATATTTTACAAAAATAATTCTCAAGGCCACAACCTGGCCTTCTTCGTACTCACGGCCTCGAAGGAGCGCCGTCTTCTTCTCGTGTACCTGAAAGGGGGATCCCACGACGGGGTGAGCAATGCCCAGTAGTGATAATCTCCTACAAGGGGTTACTCCCCCCTAAGTGCTCATGCAATGGCACACCACACATTAAGTAAAACATGCAAGTTCCTACTCAAATGTCTATATGTCATGGATGAGAATGTGACTCACCCATACCCACATCTCGAGCCCTCACTGACTCCCTCACGCATGCCTAAGCCAAGTGTGAGAAAACACTGTTTTCAAAACAAAGGTTTTTGTTCATTGAAAACATAATATCAATTTCCGATAAAATTCTATTGGACAACCCTCCGAGGTGAATTGCTGGATAACTCTCCGAAACAGTCATGGGTCCTCATCCGAAAATGACTGTTGGACAACTCTCCAAGGCAATTCTTCGGAAAATCTTCCTTGAAATTCCTTTCACAACCATTTTCATTTTTCTTTAATGTCATGCACTGACACCTATTGATCTAGGTTGCCCCGATGCATATGAAATGCATATGCCATTTCATACATACATGTTAATATATCAAGCATGCATATATTAAAAAAATTTACACACACAACATGTTATTCAACATAGCAATAACACAACCAGGTCACAATCTTGGACCCATCCAACCGGATGCCTCAGGGCCCCTTCACAAACATGAACCATTTTGGTTCCAATCATCCATACAACATCAACAACCAAAAAACCTAGAAACTTTTAGGTTCCAGTTCAAACCCCAACCCACCACAGTCTTGGACTGTGTGAAACCGATAATATAAATCCTCTATCCTTCAGTCCCAAGTTTTTGGAAACTAAACCATATGGCCTTTCATGGCCTCCCATAGACAGCCCATACCATACCCAATACCATAGCCTACAACATGCCATGTGATGGTCATGTCATATCCCGACTATTCACCTCTACATAACCATGCAACCTTCACATTTGTGCAAAACATAGATTTTCAGCAAGGTTATGATTACCTACTGCCCTCCACATGCACATATTTGGAATCTTGACTCAATGATCTTTCCATAGAGTCCAAGAACACCCGAAAGGAGTTCGGACGAAGAAGTTATGACCTTCACAAGTTGGAGGTCACACATGAGTAGCCAGCCCTGCCCAAGCTGACCTACCCAACCTATCCTGGCCGACTTGACCTTACCGGCCAGATCCAGCACCCACTGCCCTCCACAGGAACATGACTGGAATATTGACTCAATGGGATTTCCATAGAGTCTAAGAACACCCGAAACGGAGTTTGGACGAAGGAGTTATGACCTTCCAAAGTTTGGAGGTCATACGTAGTCAAACCCAGTCGAGCTGACCTGACTTTGCCGAGCTGACCTGACTTGAACGAGCTCTTACTGACACATACTGTCTCCACAGACATATGAATGGAATCTTGACTCAATGGGTTTTCCATAGAGTCCAAGAACACCCAAAACGGAGTTCGGACGAAGAAGTTATGACCTTCCGAAGTTGGAGGTCATACGTAATCAAACCCAGCCGAGCTGACCTGACATGGCCGAGCTGTCCTGACCTGGCCGAGCTCGGCCTGACACCTAATGTCCTCCACAGGAATATGAATGGAATTTTGACTCAATGGGCTTTCCATAGAGTCCAAGAACACCCGAAACGGAGTTGGGACGAAGAAGTTATGACCTTCCGAAGTTGGAAGTCATATGTAGTCAAACCCAACCGAGCTGACCTAACTTGGTCGAGCTGACCTGACCTGGCCGAGCGACCTCTAGTTTGAGCTGACCTCTGGCCGAGTTGACCTCTGGCCGATCTGCCTTTGGCCGATTAGAATGTTCAGGGAAAAAGGACCATAACCTTGTCTACAGAGTCCGAATTGAGAAATTCAAAGCCTAACATCAAGTTCACTGATGGCTACAATATACCTGAAGGACTCACTGCCAAATTCCCTTTATTTCCAACCCAAAAACTAGTTTTAAGGTCCGGTTATTGCGTACTATCACAAAATGGCAGCTTCCTATGGTTCAAAACACAACCAAACATTCCCCTTAGGGCAAGAAAACAAACACCATTATTCATTTTAACTCTAACACATAAAAATGGAAAACAAGGACAATTACTTAGTCCAAAAATCAGTCCCCGGACTGTTCGAAAAATGTCTCGAAATCTCCAACACACTGTCCCAAAGTCTTGGGACGGTTCACACGGCCACTCACGGCCTCACACAACCCATGCCATTTGAATGGCTCTTAGACAAGGATTAAATCAAGTAGGAGAAAAACCCCTACCTCTTGGAGTGTTAGTCAAAACTCCCCAACTCCGGTCTCTATGCGAAGCCCTTTTCGTGAGGATGAACTCTTCCTCTTGCTCCGCCTGAAACCGCCAGTCCGATCATCGGGAAATTTAGAGAGAATGTGGAGTCTCTCTCTCTAAAACTCTCTCTTTTCAAATCTGGTTTTCCTTTCTTTCTCCCTCTCTCCCAACCGGTTGGGAGAAGATAGAATTCAAGTGAGATGTCCTCTCACTTGCCACTTGTCCAATTCTAAGTGGCTCCTTGGATTACCCTTATCACCTTATCCATCTACCTTGGATTTCCCTCCAATCATGTGTTGCCACATGTCTCTTCTGGGTCCCATTTGAGCTATTTGTTTGACTAGCTCTCTACTTGACACGTGTCTCATCTTGAGCCACTCAAATGCGCCAAGTGTCCCATACTACTCTCGGTGCCTCGAAAAACGTGAAATTCCGACTGTCTCGGAATTCGATGAAATTTCGACTGTCTTGGAATTCGATGAAATTCGACGTGGTAGCTAGATTTCGTGAGACAATTCCAACGATGAAGTCCGTTTTGTCATCCGAGATCTAGAAAAATTCCGGAATTTTGACCCAAATTACCATTTTACCCTTTCTTAAAAATTCGAATTTTTCCGGGGTTTAACAGTAATTGTGATGTCGCGACATCGCAAGTTGTATCTTTACTACTGAAGCCATTTTCTGATGTCACGACATTGCAATTGTGATGTCGCAACATTGCAATTGTGATGTCGTGACATTGCTCTTTGAGTGTTGTAGTCTAATGTGATGTCGCGACATTGAATGCCAATGTTGCAACATTGCTTTGATGTCACAGCTTATGTCTTAGATGAGCCTTTGTTCTGATGTTGCGACATTGAGTTTCAATGTGGCGACATTGAGTTTCGATGTCGCGGCATTATTTAAATGATGTCGCAACTTGACTGCCTTATTGCTGATGTCACGACATTGATCACCCGATGTTACGACATTACTGCTTTTGCTGTACATTGCTGTTTTTTGCTTCTTTTCTTCAAATTCTTGCAAAACATAAATTTGGGTGAAGACTCCATAATTTCACATTAAATTGAAATTTCAAGCCTTAAATATACATAAAAAATGGGCTTAAGAATATATGAGTTTTAGACTCATCAAACTCCCCAAAACTTAAAATTTTGCTTGTCCTCAAGCAAAGAAAAGACTATTTGTTTGTCCTCAAACAGTAAAACTTTATTTTAAGGACATTTTTCATTGTAATCATCTTTTCAATCAGATCAGCAATTTGGCCTCAATAACATTTCAATTATGATATCAATTCTAATTAAGCTTCAATTTTTGGATCCTAAAAATTTCCAATTTAGATCCTTCAATAAAACAGATAATTCAAAGCCAATGAACAATTACAGATCTTGACCCAGTGAGTGTGAGTTGGTCTTCCCTTTCTGACTAATCTGCAGATTAGGTAGCCTTATGAGACTCACTGTACAAAATGGTAGTCTCTTTTAGAGTGACTTAGGTCCCATAGGCTTGTTGGTCATATCATTCTCCACTAATGTAGGCATAACACAACCCTCAGGATCAAATAGGTCCTTTAGGCTTGTAATGTATGGCTAGGGTACTTGAGTAGAAAATAGGAATTTAAGGTTTAAGTTTAACCAGACTGCATACATCTTCTCAACATTCTCTGTTCTAACTGCTCATCCTTCTTTTCTATTCAAAACTTTTTCAAAAGTACCCCCAAACTTGTTCTGGTACATATTTATTCATGTTTCTCATTGTGGCTTTTTCTGTTTCAAATTCAGTTTCATCAATTTAGAAGCTATTTTCCTCTCATTTTGTGCAAGGTTAGGAATGGTGCAATGTTTTTCCTTTTTAAGCTTTCTATCTCCCCTTAACAAGCTTTGGGTCAACAACTCCTATAAAACCCGAGTAAATTTGAAATTTTTCGAAAAATGGCAAAACGGTAAATTACAAATACAGTGCAAGCTGCAGGCTTGGAATTTTCTAGATCTCGGATGATGAAAAGGACCTCACTGTTGGGTTTTTCTCGCAAAATCTAATTACCCAAACTAATTTTGTTGAATTCCGAGACAATTCGAATTTTTCACAAATTTCGAGACGACGGGTGTCCGGTAAAACCAAAAACAAAAGAGATTTTGGGAAATAATTTAAATAAAGTTCATTTGAAATAATTTGAACTTGAATTGGACAAAATAAATCATTTCGGGGTAGAGACAAACCCGGGTAAAGGTAGACACGTAGCACGACGTGGGCCACTCCCTTAACTTAAAGTTAAGTTAGAATTAAAAGAGGGGGATTAGGGCACAAGAGGGCTCATTTCTTGTTTTTGGGCCATGGGAGAGAACGAGAGAGAAGAGAGAGAGCACTAAGCTTCTCTCTTCAATCTACAGAGCTCCATTGGTCGGATTTCGTCAAGCCAAGAACAAAAGTTCATCGCATCGACGAGGGGTATGTGTGGGTACCTAGAACGAGAGATTTCACCTAGGATCCAAGGAAGGAAATTCAGGAAATCAAAGTTTTCGGGTTGAGGATGCTTCCTACCCATTCATCTACGCTTTAAGAGGTAGGGATTCTTCCTACCTTGGTTTATTTTCCACATTTGGGCTGAGAAAAAGGGGTTTTTCGTTTTTAGTTCTAGCGATGCTCTTCACCCAGGCGAAGAGAGCTTCACCTAGGCAAAGGTATGAATCTTCCCAAGAAGATTGACAGAGCCTAGGTGAAGGGGTTTGCCTAGGTGAGTGTGGTTTGCCCAAGCGAACCCGAGAGTAGGTCGATGTTGTAGCACTGGCTCGCCTAGGCTAGCTGAGTCTTCACCTAGGCGAACATGAGGGTCCCGATGCAGAACTGCTGGGGGACTGGTTGAAGCCTGTGTATGGCTTGTTTGGGGCCTATTACATAGCTTTCTTTTGAGGCTATTGTAGGTAGTTTTGTGGGCATACCATATGCCACAATTGGCTTGATTATTGAGAATGTTATCACTTGTCTTAGTAGTAGCATTATGGTTGTGTTGATGTGATGAAATGTTGATATATGAGTGGTAATGTATTGACATTAATGTGTGTTTATTTGGAAATTATATGCATGTTCATATAATTGTCCATGATGCATGGTGAAATGCATGGTTTAATTTGTCCATATGGCATGCATTGCATATGGAACATGGTATTAACATGCAATGGCACATTGCATTGCATATGCACAAAAGCATCGCATTTCATAGGTGAGAGTGCATGATTGAAAATCAACACTACTCTTGGTGATTGATTGGGTGGGCTCGGTACCATTGGACGAAGTCCAACAGAGTCGCACTGTTGCATGAAATAGTAAAGAAAACTTGTGTCGGGTAATAGCAAGAAGGGTTAGATTCTCCCCCAGGTGAAAGACTCAGATTGGTTCAAACACTCCTACGGTGAAAGTCCAAAAAGTGTTGGAAGGCGTGCGAGCCTGCGGTGAGACCTTGAAAATTCACTACCCAAAAAAGACACATGATTTTTGTATATAAATGATCATTGAGGTGTAACATCCAAAAAAATTTTGGTTTGAAAACAAATGAATTTTTTTTTTTTTGTAAAATGATCATTGGATGTAATCCATCAATGATGGATTTTATCACACATTGATATTGCATTGTGTGGTGGGAGTCGGTAAGGACTCGATTTTGTTAGGAGTTAGTAAAGACTCGGGTATAGTGCATGAGTGGGTCTCACCTCATTTCATGGCATGGCATGTAGAATTCCAACATAGGATTGCATATTCTTGTTTGGGATTGTTGATGTGAATGTAAGGTGAACATTGCATGTGCACTTAGGTGAGGAGTAACCTTGTAGGAATTTTCTCTACAGGGTGTGGCTCACCCTATATGGGAAAAATATTCCAGGTGTGGGACATGCACCGATGGGCAGCTCTCATTCGAAACCGCAAGGATGAAGAAAGCCGACATGTGGCTTTGATAATTCTTTTTGTAAAATATTTTGGTTAAACTAGCCTCACATGTATTTGTGTGTAAAAGAATTGTAATTTAAAAAACATATGAAGTGTTTTTAATATATATATATATATATATATATATATCCTTGCATGTTTTGTAAAAGTATGGATAAATTGATCCCTGTAAATGGGACATAATAGGTGGTATCGGGTTACACGATATCCATGTGTATTTTCGCGGGTTGATGGTTAAATCAATGGACCCCCAAATTTTGGGGCGTCACAACTCCCATACTAGTTGGCATTAGGGTACTAGGTGTAGAACACCCCTAAGGACTTAATTGCTTAAGGGATTCAAGCTACAAGGTAAAACTCACTCCTCCTCGAGACTGCACATATTTTTTTTAGCTTCTCCGTTTTCTTTTGTGCACCTCTCTTGTACATCTTTTCTCAATTTTCTTTCCTTCGACATCTTTAATTCTCATCCTTCTTCACATTTCAAAATTTTACTCCCCCAAACTTGTCCTCTTTATCATTTTGCTGCACTTATCTTGCAATTTTGGGTAAACTCTGGGTTCTTTACTGAAAGATCAGATTTTAGGAAGGGTTAAGGTTTTTCTTTGTGGCTTTGATGGTGAAAATGACATTTAGGCTCAAACAATGTACTAAGGTATATGCATATAAGCATATAACAAGGTAGGTTATGAAAGGCTCAAACTGTTCAAGGATGGCCTAAATCATTTCCTGTTGGTTGTAATGTCTAGGATTTTTCCTTGAATAATAATACAACAAGTTCTAGGACCTTTTGAGATTGACTGATGGTAAGTCCAATAAGGTGTTCCTAACCCAAGCACAATCAATTTTCAAGGTGTTAATGACCAATGTGTCAGTATACATTCATTTTCTAAACTGTACTGTTCATTCAAACTAGAATTACCAGCCTAATTAACATGAATTTCAATTTCAGTCTTTTAGAATCTAAAATTTCAGCTTATTTGTCCTTGACATCACAATTTAAAATTCTGTTCTACTCATTCAACCCAATTTCATTTACAGATTTTTACCTTGTTTAGTTTAAAACAGTCTGCTGTGTCATTGTACAATTTAAAAGTTCATTTTGATCCAGCATTCAGTTCATTTCATCAACAACAAGAGCACAAGCAACTCAACAAATTCTCCAAATTCAACAAAACAAGCAATCACAACTTTTATTAGAATTTATACAAAAATGCCAAAAATTTTCAACCAAAGCACAGTTCTGCACAACTTCCAGAATTTCAGATTTTCTTATTTTCAGGTTTCAAAATTTCTATCTTAACAGTTTCAACACTGCTCTTTTAGCCTTCATATCTTTTCATCTCAAAAATTATGCATTCAGTTCAACTGAATTCTCAATTATTCATCAAAGCAATACACAAATTCAACATTGATTATTCTTAACTATTTGAAAATTATAGAATGAAAAGGAAATAAGAAAGAGAAGAAGAATAAAATAGACACTTGAATATAGATTTGGAAACTGATATTTATTTAAGCTTTGAAGTATGATTACAATGGATTGAATTATAGGGAGAGAAAAGAAAAGATACAATGGAGTTCATTTCTTTTTCCTATGGGACTTGGAGGGATTTAGATTTATTGGTTCATACTAGTAGGCACCCTAAGATGGACTGAAGTCAAAGATGGAAGCTTATAGTCATTCAGATGTTCCATATCCTGACATTTTCAGGGTGAACCATTCCATCATCCTATCATTGTACTTGATCAGTTCATTCTGTCTTCCCCCAATAGAATTCAGAGCTCCCTCAAACTTATCTTGGGCATTGTACATTCTGATCAAGTTGGCATTCACTATGTCCAGGCTCTTTGTCCATAACTTCTCCCTGTAATTCAAGGAGGCTTCAAGTTCTTATCCCTCTTTTAGATGGTGGCCCTGATTTCGTTTTGGTGCTCCTTATATAAGTATCCAAAGGCATCTTCCTTTTGAATCATATTCTACTCCATCTCATTCTCTATAATTTCCAGAGTCTTCAATAGCTCCTAATCCTTCTTCAACTGCTCACTTATGAAGGCTTTCTCCCTTTCCTTAAATTCATCTCTAAGAGCTCTGTCTCTCTCAGCAAGTTCCTTTATCCACTCATCATCTCACTGCTGGAGGGCTACTATCATACTGTTTCCCTCCTTTTGTTTTCCTCATATTGGTGGTTGTCCCTCCACCTTAGCTCCTCCTTGAGCTGTTCATTTTGCCTCTCATTTCATCTCTTATTTCTTGCATTAGAATCAGCAACTCAGAAGTGTTGTTCTCTTCACTTGTAGCTCCTATTTTCCATTTTTCTTCACCTTAGCTTGAACTAGTGTTACTTCATCTGTAGTGGGGAGAGCACTGGCTGCTCTGAGTAGTCTTCATAGGGCCCCCCCCCCCCCCCCTTTCTTCACTACCACTTTCTTCTTCAGCCACTACAACAGGGACTAGCTCCTTAGGTTGTTCCACTATTTATGTCCTTTTATTTTTTTGCTTTGTCTTATCTCTTCCTCCTCACCCTCTACGGGACCTTTGGTGATTCCAATAAGAGTGAGAGATAGGCTTTTGGGCACTTTTCTTCCTCAATGTCACTGAATTTTACATCCCCCTTGATACATAGGAAAGTGATCAACGGGGGTAGAGATGTTCCTGAGAAATTTTCATCGACATATGGATGGACTGTTCAATTATTCTCCCCACATTTAGCTCAAAGCCTTTGAATGCATAACAATGATACACAGTTTTGTCTCACCGTGGAGACATGCTTGGAGGGCTAAAAAATAGAATTAATGAAATAGAATCAGACCTTGTTGATTCAGTGAGGTCTCCTCGGTTCAGTTAGGCATTGGAGATGGTCCTCGTCTTTTGCCATTATCCTTGTCCTCCAGTCAGTTCCCTAGCTATCTCTTCAAATTAAGACTCTTTTGAAGCTGCGTACTCTGTGTATTCTCCTACCAGTCTGAGTCCTAAGAGTTAGGAGATGACCCTTTCCCCAAAAGGGACCCATCTCCTCCTGACATAGCATGTTAGGTTCTTTTATCGACAAGATTGGCATAGAACTCTTTCACTAGGGCCCTTTTGCTTGGTTCCGTATGCTTGCTCATAGTTTCCTAGCCTCTTCGTTCGATTTCCTCTTTGAAGGGTGCCATGATTTTCTTGAATCCTCTCTCTTCCACAAACCCTTTCTTCGCGAGATGCTTCTTGCAAGCCTCTACCCCCTTTTCAGAATAGAAAGCTCCGACAACTCCTGTCTCCACCTCATTTTCTTCCCTCACCTCCTCAAGAGCAGTCTCCTTGTTTTCTTGTTGTTCGACTATCTCTCTTAATACTTCCTCTACGATGTTTTCAACTACCTCGTTTAGGGTAGGAGAGCTAAGATTTGACATCGTTTGGTTTCGGAAATGAAGATTTGGAAAAGCTTAGGGATCGAAAGGCTAAGAGATTTGGTTTTGATTTGAAAATTTTCACTAAGTGTTCCTTTATATAGGTGGGCTGCTCTAAGTGCGATGTCGCGACATTGAGTATCGATGTCGTGACATTGACAAAAATTTTCAAGTGATTCAACTTAATGTCGTGACATTGAGGCTATGTCGTGACATTGCTTAAGAATTTTGAGTGACTGGATTTATTGTCGCGACATTGAGATTGTAATTTCGTGACATTGATAGGATGCCACTCTGGGTGTCTTTTCTCTATAAATGTAATATCGCGACATTGAAATGTTGATGTTGCGACATTGGGGGTAATGTCGTGACATTGAGCTGAATGTCGCGACATTGGAGAAATTTTTAGAGTCGATGTCACGACATCACTATCAATGTCGCGACTTTGAGAAGGCATTTTCCTCTTCCAAATTTTTACTTGTTTCCCTCTTCTTATTCATTTCTACTCACTCAATCATGCTTGTGAATAGAAATCTAACATGAATTAAGCATCTCAATTCAATCATGGCAATAAAAACAATTTCTCTACGTAATGCAATTCAAAATTCAGCAAATATTCTTTGTACTGCATCAATTTTCATTCAACTAAAAAAAAACAATTTAACAAAAGAACATTGAAGCTACTATGCAATTTCTAAATCAGAAGAATCATACCCCCCCCCCCCCCCCCCCCCCCCCAAACTTAACATGTGCATTATTCTTAAAGAACAAGTTAGGGAAATAAACTCCCCTCTGTAGTAAATTCTACATCATTGAGTTTGGGTTGAAATGCTTTCATTTAACTTCATATCTCTTTGCAGCTTCATTGTCCTGAAATTAGACAAAATTTAACTACATAAGTTTTAATTAAACTTAAGCAAATCTATTCTATCAGCTAAACTATTCAAAACACTCTGAATTTAAACCAAATTAAACTGTAAAATTAAAAATTAAAAAAATTGCTTGGGTTGCCTCTCAAGTAGTTGCTCAATTTTATGTCTTTAGCTAGACATTGCTGCAATATGTTCTCTTTTCATCAGTTCTTTCAATCTCTTATAATCTGGGACTTATTCTTCATTTAAAATTCCTCTAAGGTAATACTTCAGTTCTGACCATTCACTTTAAACGCATTTCCTGAATTGGTTTTCAATGTCATTGCTCCAAAAGGTGTAGCTGCAACTACTGTGTAAGGACCACTCCATCTTGACTTGAGTTTCCTTGGAAAAAGTCTCTGAGCCTTGAGTTGTACAAGATGATTGATTCTTCTACTTTGAATTCTCTTCTTATTATCCTCTGGTCATGTCATTTCTTGGTTTTATCTTTATAGATTCTGGCATTGTCATAGGCTTCATTTCTAAGCTCTTCTAGTTCATTCATCTGAAGTAGTCTCTTTTCCTTAACAGCTTGGAAATCAAAGTTCAGCTTCTTGATTGCCCACATTGCCTTATATTCAAGCTTAAGAGGGAGATGACAAGGCTTTCCAAATACAATCCTTTATGGGGACATTACAATAGGAGACTTATAAGCTAGTCCTGTAAGCCCAAAGTGCATCATCTAACTTTACTAACCAATCTTTTCTGCTTGTGTTTACTGTCTTCTCAAAATATTCTTCATCTCCCTATTGGAAATTTCTGCTTACCCATTTGATTGAGGGTGATAAGCCAATCCCATAACATGTCTGACTCCATATCTGCTCAAAAGTTTTGCAAACATCTTGTTTGCAAAATGGCTTCCTTCATCACTAATGATTGTCCTTAGGGCTCAAATCTACTCAAAATGTTTCTTTGAATAAACCCCGTAACTGTGTTAGCATCATTTCGGGGCAAGCTATAGCTTCCACCCATTTTGATACATAATCCACAACAAGGAGAATGTATAGATTTCCAAAAGAGGGTGGGAAAGGTCTCATAAAGTCTATCCCCTATACATCAAAGATCACCACCAGGATTCCTTGCGGAAGCATCTCATTTCTTCTATTTATGTTGCCCATTCTCTGACATCTGTCACAATGTTTCACCCGTTCAAAATAGTCTTTGAATAGGGTTGGCCAATAAAATCCTGACTGGAGAATTTTCTAGGTTGTTCTATCTCCTGCAAAGTGTCCTCCATATGGTGATGCATGACATTTATCTAAAATTTCAGCATGTTCTGCCTTTGGTACATCTTCTGTTAATCTGATCAGCTCCTCTTCTAAACAGTAGTGGGTAATCCCATATGTAAAATTTGGCATCAGTCCTCAACTTTTTTATGATGGTATATGAATTCTGGTGGCATAATTCCACAAGTTAAGTAATTCACAATATCAGCATACCAGGGCACTTGAACTGACATTTGAAAAAGTTGCTCATCAAGGAAATTTTCTTCTATTTCAGTCCTCTTTTCCTCTTCAGTAAGCTTTTCTAATCTTCACAAGTGATCTACTATCACATTGTCACTCCCATTCTTGTCTTGATTTCCAAATCAAATTATTGCAGTAATAATACCCATCTGATTAGTCTTGATTTGGCATCTTTCTTTGCCATCAAATATTTGATTGCTGCATGATTAGTGTGTATGATGACATGAGGACCCCAATATGTATGGCCTAAACTTTTCATAAGCAAATACCATTGCCAGCATCTCCTTTTTTGTAGTTGAGTAGTTCTCTTGTGCCTTATTAAAAGTTTTGCTGGCATAGTATATGGCTCTGAAAGTCTTGTCAATTCTTTGTCCCAACACTATTCCCATTGCATAGTCACTGGCATCACACATGATTTCAAAATCTTTGTTCCAGTTGGTGTTGCCATGATGGGAGCCATAACCAATCTAGATTTTATTTCTTCAAATGCAGACCTGCAGGAATCATCAAATTCAAATTTAACATCCTTTTCCAACAGTTTGCATAATGGCCTAGAAAATTTTCAAACAGTTCTCAAAACTGGATCCATAAACTGAGAAGTCATCCATAAATATTTCCATACCCTCCTCCACCAAATCTGAGAACATGGACATCATACAACTTCGAAAGGTGGTTGGAGCATTACATAATCTGAATGGCATCCTTCTAAAAGCAAAGGTTCCATAAGGACATGTAAAGGTGGTTTCTCCTAGTCCTCAGGGGCTATGGCAATCTGATTATATCCTGAATATCCATCAAGAAACATAAATGAGATTGTCTTGCCAACTTGTCCAGCATTTGATCATGAAAGGCAAAGGATAGTGATCCTTGCTAATGGCAGGTTCAATTAATTCATTCTTCTCATTTCTGATCACTGTGAATCCACCCTTTTTGGGAACCGCATGAACTGGGCTCACCCAAGGGCTGTTTGAGATTGCATAAATAAATCCTATATTCATCCATTTAAGCACTTCTTTTCTGACAACTTCTTTCATAGTGGGTTCAGTCTTCTCTGATGTTCAATTGATGTTCTTGCATTCTCCTCCAAGGAGGATTTTATGCATGCAAATTGATGAACTGATCCCTTTCAAGTCTTCCACTGACCAGGATATGGCTTCTTTATACTTTCTAAGAATTTTAATTAGTTTCTTCTCTTTCTCTTTGTCAAGTCAGCTGCTATAATTATAGGTTGTGCTCTTTCAGCTCCTAAGAAGGCATATTTAAGGTGTTTAGATAATTCTTTCAAAACTAACCCCTCAAAACTTTTTTCTATCTCTTGTACCTTCTCTTCATTCTGCTTGAATTTTCAGCATTCTTTCATTAAGACTTAAAACTGTTTATTTTAATTCAACTTTAGCATTAAGACATTCAGTATCAAGATCTTCAATATATTGGAAATTCATCATATTTTCATTCATTGAATCTTGATTCTTACAATCATTAGTCAGTTAAGAATTGATAGGAATCACATTTTCACAACTC
>JAREIK010010712.1:25000-50449 GCA_029783825.1 Sapria himalayana | reverse complement strand
TATATCTATATATCTATATATCTATAAATTATATATATATATATATCTATATATACATCTATATATCTATATATCTATATATCTATATATCTATATATGTCCTATCTATTTGTGTGTGTATATATATATATTATCATATCTATATATCTATTTATGTATTTGCCTATCTATATATTATATATATATGTATATATCTATATCTATATAATTATATATATCTATATATCTATGTATTTGCGTATCTAATAGTCTATTTATCAATCTATCTATCTTGTTTGTGCTTATCTTTCTATCTTTCTATCTATCCATATGTCTATAACTATATATCTATCTATTTCTAAATATCTATTTGTATATATATCTATCTTTCTATTTTCTTATATGTCCATATATATATCTATCTCTCTATCTGTCTATCTAAATATTTACTATCATTATATCTATGTATCTATCTTTCTATATATTTATCTATCTATTTATCTTTATAACTATTTGTCTATCTATCTATCTGTTTGTCTATCTCTCTATATGTTTATTTATCTATCTGATTATCTATATATCTGTTGATCTTTCTATCTATCAATTAGCTATCCATCTATCTATTAGTCTATATGTAAATCAATCAATCTATTTATATGTCTATCTATCAATCTATAAATATGCCTATAATTTTATATCCATTTGTCTTTATATACATTTGTCTATCTGTCTATAAAACTATTTTTCTATCTATATTTCATTTTATATGTATATATATATATCTATCTATCTATCTAACAATCTATTTATCTATATATCTATCTATTGTCTATCTATCTATCTTTCTTCTTTCTTTCAATCAATTTATCTGTCTATTTGCCTATTTATCTATATATTATCTAGCTATCTTTGTATATATCTATATGTCCATATTTTTATTTTGTTTGTCTACCTTTCTATTTATATATCTATCTATTATGTCTTTTAGTGTATCTATATTTCTAGCTATCTATTTATCTATTTATCTTTCTATTTATCAATCGATCTATCTATTTTTCTATCTATTAGTCTTTCTATCAATATATTGTCTATCTATCAATTCACTATCAATCTATTTGTCTATTTTTTGTCTATCTATCTATCTGTCTATCTATCTCTTTGTCCATCAATCTATTAGTCTATCTACTTACCTATCTTTATATCTATTTATCTATCTATAACCCTGTCTATCTATTTATCTATGTATCTATCCATATATCTATCTATTTGTCTATCGATCCATCTATCTATCTATATTGTTGTATACCTACATATATGTATATCAAGCTCTCTATCTATCTTGATATCTATTTTTCTTTCTATCAGTCTATCTATGCATCTCTCTATCTTTATATCTATCTAACTATTTTTATATTTTCTTATCTCACTATTTGTCTATCTTTATATCTATTTGTCTATCTTTCTATTTGCCTCTCTATCTATATGTTTATCTATCTATATATCTATCTATCTATCTGCCTATTTTTGTATCTATTTATCTATCTTGTATATCTATATATGTGTATATCTATCTATTAATTATATGTCTATCAATTTCATATCAATTTGCCTAAGAATCTGTCTATCAATTCGTCTATCAAATAATCAATCTTTTTATCTATGTGTCAATCAAACAATCACTCAATATATCTATCTATCTATTATATCTATCTATCTATCTATTATCAAGAATCTATTAATCTATCTATCATTATATCAATCAATCTGTTTATCATTATCCCAATCTATATATCTATCTATCTATCAGTCTGTATGTCTATATTTCCATATATCTATCTATATATTTTTTATATGTTTATCTATCTTTCTATCTTTCTATTTGTTAATCTCTCTATCTATTTGTCTGTCTATCTATTTATTTATTTGACTATCTATCAGTCAATATATCTATCAATCAATTTATCTATCTATCTATTTATTTATGTATCTATGTATCTATATGTCTATCTATCCATCTATCCATCAATCTATTTATACGTATATTTATTCATCGATATATCCATCCATCTATTAATATATTTTTCTGTCTATCTACCATATATATCCATCTATCTATCCATGTATCTCTCTGTCTATATTGCACCAATTTATCTGTTCATCAATCCATCTATTTATCCATCAATCTATCTTACTATTTATACATCAATTTATCAGTCTATCTATCCAACTATTTATCCATCTATCTATCAATCTTTATATACTTCTATCTATATGTCTATCTATTTATATATCTATTCATCTATCTACCGATCTATCTATCTATCTATTTGTCTTTCAATATGACTTTCTATATGTCTTTCTATATGTCTTTCTATCTGTATGTCTATATGTCTATCTATTTGTCTATCTATCTATCTTTCTATTTGTCTATGTGTTCATCTATCTATCTACCAATCAATCAGTCTAAGTATCTATCTATATATTTGAGTGTCTATGTGTCTTTGTGTCTATCTATCTATCTATGTATCTATAGGGTCTATCTATCTATCTATCTGTATATATGTATGTTTATCTATATATTTGTCTATCTATCTTTTGTCTTTATGTATATCTATCTATCTATCTATCTATATATATGTATATATGTCTATCTATATGTTTTGATATCTATCTCTCTTTCTATCTGTCGATTTGTCTATCTTTATATTTATCCATCTATATATTTATCTATTTGCTAACTTTATATTTGTCTATCTATCTATTTGTCTTTCTATCTATATATGTCTATCTATTCTCTATCAATCTATCTGACTATTTTTTATCTATCTATCTATCTGACTATTTATCTATCTCTTTGTCTATAAATCTATTAGTATATCAACCTATTTATCTTTCTATCTATTTGTTTATCTATAACTTTTTCTATCTATCTATGTATCTTTCTCAATATCTATCTATTTGTCTATCTATATATGTATCTGTCTAATTATATGTATCTATATAACTATATGTTTGTTTATCTGTCTCTCTTTCTCTTTATCTATTTGTCTATCTATCAATCTATCTATCAGTTTATCTTTTTTTCTATCTATTTATATCTATCTATTTATCTATCTATCTATCAGTTTATCTATTTTACTATCTATTTATATCTACCTATTTATCTATCTATTTGTCTATCTATGAATCTATTAGTGTATCTATCTGTCTTTATATCTATTTATCTATCAATATATGTATTATCTATCTTTATTGAAATCTATAAGTATATCTATTTGTCTATCTTTCTTTTTATCTTTTTGTTTATCTGTCAATCTTTCTATGATCTATTTGTCAATTTATATGTCTATCTATCTATCTGTCTATATCTTTGTCTATCATTTATCTATCTACATGTGTATCTATTTGACTCTCTATTTATATTTTAGTCAATCTATATTTTAGTCAATCTATCTGTCCATCTATCTGTCTTACTATCTGTTTGTCTATCTGTCTATCTATCTATATATCTATCTATTTGTCTATCTTTTTATTTATTTGTCTATCTTTTTATCCATCTATCTATCTCTCTATTTATTTATCTATCTTTTATTCTATCTATCTATTTGTCTAACTATATATATATATATATCTATCTAATTATCTACTTGTCTATTTATCTAAAAATCTATCGATCTGACTGTCTGTCGATCTATCTATCAATCTTTCTATAAGTTTATCTATCAATCTGTCTATCTATCTATCTGTCTGTCTATCTATATGTATATATATATATATATCTTTCTATCTATATGTCTATTTTACAATTTATATACCTATCTTTCTATTTGTCTATCTATCTATTTATATATCTATCTACCTGTCAATCTATCTATCTATCTATCTATCTGTATATCTATATATCTATTTATTTATATATATATCTATCAATCTGTATATCTATCTGTCTGTCTGTCTATCTCTTTATTTATATATCTACATATCTACTTATATATCTATTAATCTGTTTGCATATCTATTTGTCTTTCTATTTGTCTATATGTCTGTCTATTTATCTAGCTCTATATATATATATATATATATATATATATATATCTATTTGTCTATGTATCTATCTATTTATCTATTTGTCTAGCTATCTTTTTATTAATCTATTTCCCAAAATGTCTGTCTGACTATCAATCTACATATGTATTTATATACATATCTATCCCTCTATCTATCTGACTTTCTATCTAACTATCTATCAATCTATTAATCCATATATCTTTCTGTATATCTATCTATTGAAATATCCAGCTATCTATCTATCTACCTATCATTCTATCTATTTATTTATTTATCTATCTATCTATTTATTTGTCTATCTATCAGACTATCTTTTTATCTACCTATCCAACTATCTATATGGATTTCAATCTATCTTTCTATTTATCTTTTATTCTACCTTTTAAACATTTTGTCTATCTATTTGTCTTTCTTTCTTTCTTTCTGTCTATCTATCTTTCAACCAATCTGTCTATATGTTTTTCTAGCTAGTTATCTATCTATATGTCAATTTATTTGTTAATTTGTCTTTCTATCTGCTTTTCTATCTAACTTTCTATCTTTTTGTTTATATATCTATCTATTTGTCTGTCTATATATCTATCTATTTTCTTTCTCTCTATCTATCTATCTATCTTTTGTTCTATCTATATTTTGTGTATCTATATGTATATCTATCTATCTATCTATCAGTCTATCTTTTGACTAAACGTCTTTCTATTAGTTTGTCTTTCTATTTGTTTATTTGTTTAATTATATATTTGTTTATTTGTTTATTTATCTACTAGTCAATCAGTCTATCTATATATACCTTTATATCTATCTTCTATCTATATAATTATCTATCTATCAATTTATCTAACTAATTATTTGTATATCTATCTTTCTATTTGTTAAATATCTGTCTATCTATCTATCTACTTATCTATATTTAAATCTATTTATCTATCTGTATATCTATCTGTCTATTTATTTGTCTATCTATCTATCAATCTATCCATCTATTTGTCTATCTATCTATTTGTTATCTATCAATCTTTCAATCTATCTGTCTATTTATCTATCTATCTATCTATTTATCTATCTATTTATCTAACTATCTGTCTATCTATCTTTTTATCTATCTTTCTATCTATCTATATCTATGTGTGTCTATCTATTTTTCTATCTATCTACCTGTGTGTCTATATATTTTTCTATCTATATGTCTGACTATCTATCTCGCAATAGAACTATCTATTTGTCAATCTTTCTATCATTATGTCTTTATATGTGTATAACTATCTATCTATATATTTGTATATCTATCTATCTTTTATATGTCTATCTATCTGTCTTCCTATCTATCTATCTATGTGTCTATCTATCTATATATCTATCTATATATCCATCTCTATATTTACACATACATATATATATATATATATATATTATCTATCCACCCATCTGTGTATCGATCTGTCTATCTATATTTTTATTGAACTATCAATCAATCAATTTATTTATCTATCTATCAATATATCAATTGTTCTATTTATTTTTTTATGTATCTATTTATTTGTCTATCTATCCATCCATTTTCTATCAATCTATTTATCTATCTATCAATCTATCTATCCATCTATCTCTAAGATACTATCTATCACTCTATCAATCCATCTTTTTATCTGTATATCTATCAATATATCTATAAATCAATGTCTAAGTCCATATGTCTATTTATTTATCCATATATCTATCCATATATCTATCAATAAATCTATGTCTTTTTATATGACTTTCTATCCATCTTTTTATTTTATTTCAATATATCTTTCTATTTGTTTTTGAATATGTGAGACTATTTGTTTTTCTATCTATCATTCTATGTATCTATGTATCTATATATCTATTTATCTTTCTATTTGTATATATATATATATATATATATATATATATATATTATTCTATCTATTATTCTGTCTATTTATCTATTTACTTATCTATCTATTTTTCTATCTATCTATCTATCTTTCTATCTTTATATTTATCTATCTATTTATCTTTTTTAATTTCTCTGTCTATCTATTTGTCTATCTCTCTCTTTTTTTATATCTATCTTTCTATCTATGTGTGTATCTATCTATCTATCTTTTTTTTCTCTGGTTCTTTAAATCTATCTGTCTTTTTATTTATCAATTTGTCTATCTATCTGTTTATCTATTTTTCATTCTACCTATTTATATTTCTATCTATCTATCTGTCTATATATATATATATCAATATCTATATATATTTGTCTATCAATAAATCTATCTATCTATCTATTTATTTGTGTATTTATATATCTATCTGACTATCTATATATCCATCTTTCTATCCATCTATTTATATGTCAGTCTATCCATTTCTATCTATATAACTATCTATTTGTCTATCTATCTGTCTATATATCAAACTATCTATTCGTCCATCTATGCATCTATCATGTATCTATCTATCAATCTTTTTGTCTTTCTATTTGTATAACTCCCTGTCTATCTATCTTTTTATCAGACTTTATTTGCATGTGTATTTGTTTATTTATCTTTTTATCTATCTAACTTTATATCTACATGTCGATCAGTTTGTCTATCTATTTGTTTATCTATCTATCTATCCATTAGTCTATCTATATATCTACTTATCTATTTGTATGTCTATCAATAAGTCTTTTGTCTATCTATCGATCTATATATCTATCTATTTATCAGTCTGTATATCTGTCAATCTATCTGACTATCTATCTGCCTATCTGTCTGTCTGTCTGTCTATTTGTATATATATTTCTCTATTTGTCAATCTATCTATCTATTTATCGATCTGTTTGTCTAACTATCTGTGTATATGTCTATCTATATATCTATGTATCTATCTATCAGTCTATCTATATATTTGTCTATCTTTCTTTCTATCAGTGTGTCTTTATATGTATATATCTTTTTATCTCATTGTCTGTATATCTATCTGTCTATCTATCTTTCTATTTATATGTATATCTATATATCTATCCATCTATCTGACTCTCCATATATTTGTCTATCTATATGTATATCTATCTATTTATCTATCTATCTATGCATCTATCTATCTATCTATCGATCTATCTTTCTAACTATCTATATATTTGTCTTTCCAAATATCTATCTATCAAACCATGCATCTATCTATCTGTGTACCTATCTATTTATCAGTCTATATTTGTTCGTCTATCTATCTATCTTTATGTCTTTATAATTGTATATATATCTATCTATCTATTTATATATCTAACTATATATATATATATATATGTTGATGTGTCAATATATCAATCTATCTATCTTTCTATCTGACTTTCTATCTATCTATCTATCCATCTATCTCTCTATCTATCTATATCTCACTATATTTGTCTATCTTTATGTATATATATCATATGTCTATCTATCTATTTATATATTTGTCTATCTTTTAATCAATTTGTCGATCTACCTATTTATCTGTATATAAATCTATCTATCTTTCTATCTGTCTGTTTAGCTATCAATTTATCTATCTATCTATCAATTTATTTGTCTATCTATCTGTCAATATATCTGTATATCAATCAATCAATCAATCTAACTATCAATCTATCTTTGTCTCTATGTATCAATCTGTCTATCAATTTGTCATTAATCTATCTATAAATATATTTATTAATATGTCTATCAAGTTATATATCAAACTATCTATTAATCTTTCTATCAAATAATCAATCAATCAATCTGTCTATCTGTCTATCTATCTATCTTTCTATCTGTATATCTGTATGTTTATCTATCCATCTAACTATATATTTTTATATTTGTCAATCTTTCTATTTATCAATCTGTCTATCTATATGTTTATCTTTTTATATATCTATCTGTCCATCAATATATCTTTCTTTATATCTATCTGTCTAACTATCTGTGTATCTATCTATATATCTATCTGTCTAACTATCTATAAATCTAGCTATATAACTATATTTCAATCTAGTTTTCAAACGATTTGTAAATCTATCTGTCAATCTATCTAACTATCTATCTATCTGTATGTTTATCTCTCTATATATCTATCAATTTAACTTTCTGTCTAACTAATTTTTAACTATCTATCTATCTGACTTTCTATTTGTTTATCTATCTATCTATCTATTAGTATATTGATCTATATATCTGTCTATCTATCTTACTGTCTATTTATCTATGTAACTAACTATCTTTCTATCTATTTATCTTTCTATCTATCTAACTATCTATCTATCTATCTTTTATCTATCTATCTTTCTTTCTTTCTGTCTATCTATTTATCTATTTGTTTATCTATCTATTAATATAATATATATATGTCTAGTTTCTATCAATCTCTCTATCTATTTATTTGTCTATATATATGTCTTTTATATGTCTATCTATATGTCTATCTATATATCTATTTATATATCTATCTATCTATCAATATATCTATCGGACTATCAATCCATCTATCTATCCACATATCTATCAATTTATCTATCTGGATATCTATTTATATATCAATCAATATATATAAAAATCTATCTTATATTTGTTATCTATGCATCTAACTATATGTTATATATATATATATATATATATATCTCTTTCTATATATCTATCTATCTATTTATAAGTCTATCTATCTATCTAACTTTTTCTATCTATCTATATTTCTGTTTATATAAATATATATATCTATCTATCTACCTATCTATATTTAAATATATCTATCTGTCTGTCTATCTATCTGTCTATTTAATTATATATCTATCAATCAATCTATCCGTCTGTTTGTCTATCTATCTATTTGTTTATCTATCAATCTTTCTATCTGTCTTTCTATTTGTCTATCAATCAATCAATCTATCTATCTATCTAACTATCTGTCTGTCTATCCTTCTATCTATCTATCTCTATGTTTGTCTATCTATTTTTCTATCTATCTATCTATCTGTGCGTCTATATATTTGTTTGTCTATATTTTCTGTCTATTTATCTATCTATCTGTTTGTCTATATATCTATTTATTTATCTATCTGTCTATCTATCTATCAATGGGACTATCTATTTGTCAATCTATCTGCCAATATGTCTTTATATGTGTCCTTCTATTTGTCTATCTATTTGTATATTTATTTATCTCGTATCTATCTATCTATTTGTTTTCCTATCTATCTATGTGTCTATCTATCTATTTTCTATATATATATATATATATATATATATATCTATTGATCTGTGTATCACTACAAAAAAATCACATTTATCTAGCGATAATTCCCTAGCTAAATTGGTGATTTCCATCGCTAAAAAGGATATAGCGATGCATTACCAATGAATCGGTTCCCTATCTAAAGTGTTTCTTGCTAAAATTTAGCTACGGAAATTGTCCCTGGCTAAATATTAGTGATGAAAAATCTCTTGCTAAAAAAAATAGATTCCCTAGCTAAATTAGCAAGGTAAATGAGAATTTTGTTACTTAATGAAAATATTTGCTTTCTCTCCCTCTCCTCATTCGATCATCATTTTTCAACTATGATAAAGCTGTCCAAGTCAGTACGTAATGTCTAGTGAAAAATTCCATTACTTATAAAAGTTTGGTATGAGGAACAATGCGATATCATATCTGTAAGAAATTTAAACCACTCAGTCAAATTAAAAAAAGTTATGTTTTGATACATATATAATCATGTAGTAAATATGTAAATATATACTAGCAAATCACTCTTACATATATTACTGCAGTATATGGACATAAAAATAGCAGTATTATGTGTACATATAAACTGATACAAATATACTCAGTATATACGTACATAAAATATTGCAGTATTATATGTACGTATATACTAACTTTATTCGTACGTATATACCTCATTTGGTGCTGTTGCTACTACTCTTTCTACCGCTCATGCTGCTGCTACCATTTTCGCTGTCACTTCCAAAACCATTACTATTGTCGTCATTGCCACTGCTACCTCTATAGTCACCGCTGCCATTACCACTGCTGCCACAGCTACCATCGCTAATCGTAACCACTGCTATCCACTGTTGGGTCGGCCGCCGCTGCCGCCACTTTTGGTGCTACTACTGCAGCCACAGCTGCCGGTGATGCCTCCCCTGCTACCGCCACCGCCGTTGATGCCGCCACCGCCGCTGATGCTGCTGCTACTACCGCTACTTCTGGTGCTGCCGCTGCGGCTACTGCCGCTGCTTCCGGTGCTACCGCTGCTTATGGCTTAGCCATTGCTGCAACCAAGACTGCTGCCTCCGATGTCACCACTTCCACCACTGTCGCTGCCGCTCTCGATGCTGCCGCTCCTACCGCCATTGCCGCTGCTGCTGTAGTTCCCATTGCTACTGCCGCCACCACTACCAAAACTACCACCACTTCGATGCTACCATCGCTGCTATTGCTGTTGATAATAGGTTTTTACATACCTTTAATAGGCTAAAACTCCACCCAAAAAATTCGAAGCCACTAAAACATTTTAATAGATATATAAAAATAGTTATTATAGACATGATCAAACACAAATTAAAGTTGATTGTCATACAACTTAAACTAAAATTTAATTAAATAATTTAATATTTTTATAAAAATTTAATAAAAACAGAAACTATAAATCAAAATTTTAAATTCAACCAACAAAATTTGTTTAATAACTTATTCTAATACAATATTTTAAATAACTAAACAAAAAAATAACAAAAATTATATTACATCTTATTAATCAATGTATCCGCCGATTGTGCATAAAGTATAATCTATCAATGCATTGAGATTGCTTTTTCTCCCTCTGCTCCTCCGATCACCAACTTTCCGCAGTGAAAAAGCTGTCCGAGTCACGATGCTTCATGTCTGTTAAAAATTCTTTTCACTTATACAAGCTTCGTATGGGAAACAATGCAGTACCAAATCTGGAAGAAATTTAAACCACTAAATCAAATCAAAATAAATTAAAATAAAACTATGTTTTGATTAATATATGTTAATGTAGTAAATATGTACATATATACTAGCATTTCATTCGTACATATATTACTGTAGTATTTGTACATATAAATTACAGTATTATGCGTACATATATACCGAGTACATAAAATACTATGGAATTATATGTACGTATATATTGTTTATATACATACATATATACTGCATATGTTGCCATTCCTACTGCTCCTACTGTTGGTGCCACCCCTGCTACTACTACCACCACTGCTGCCACTGCCACCGCTGCCACTGCTGCTACTGCCGCTACCACTGCCACTGCCACTACCATTGCCATTGCTACTAATGCAGCCACCGCTGCTTCTGCTGCCATGGCTGCCACCAATGCTGCCGATGCCACTGCCACTACTGTCGTAGCTACGGCCACTGGCCGCTGCAGTGGCTGCCATCGCTGCCCCCCCCCCCCTACCGGTGCTGCCACTACATGCCACTACCGGAATATTTTTCTTGTAATGGGAAACATATTTAAAAGGATATGAAGCCATTTTCTTGTTGTCATGCTGCAAATGGATGATTGACCCAATTTTGATTAAAGAAAGTTACATGGAATATAAAATGACATAAAATAACATTTTCCCCCATAAGTCATAAAAAAAGGAAGGACTAACATGGACATTTTAGTTCTTTTCCAAGAGAGCTCTTTGCAATCGAGGAGCACCAACTTGATCAGAGAAGAGACGTAGCTTTGATTTAGTTTTCTAGTTGAAACTAGCAGATGATGCATTTTCACAATCAAACAACCTATTTTGTTTCACATCAGCAAGGTGCACATCAATTTCTCTCAATAGTTTTTTCCTAGAAGAAAAAGAAAGATAACACTGAAGCTTAAGATTGAATCAATGAACATATACATACACTTTTCAAGTTATTTAATGTGTGGAAGAACACAACCTCCAGTTATCCGCTATGACCTTAGGACAGTTTTAGATCTGGATAATCCTGTTTGTGCAGAACCCATTTCCATATTGAACCAGACATCTGCATTGAACCAGCTTTGTCCACAAATAGAGCAAACAACTAAAATGGACTCATCTTAGAGTTATATCTATTGTCTTTAGTCCTCGAACAATTGCTACAATTAGTAATAGTCAATTCTAAAATATTTTTTCTTCAACATTTTGGTTATTCATGGTTGCAAAAGTATTTCAATTGCATATTTAAACATACAACACCCACTCCAATCATCCAGTATTTTCTTTCTTATAGTTGGTGTTTGTGCATCTGAATATTCATTAAAGAGGGACTATTAGGTTGAGAAAAAATTGTTTTTTTTCGGGAGTAAGCATCGAAGTCTTCTAGAATATGACTGATTGCTTTGTAAAGAATGATGGTTCTAGACTTCACTCCCTCCAAGTTGAGTTGCAGTAGTATTGCCTGGTTGAGCTTCTCCGTGGCAGCATATTGCTAGAGGTTTTGCTGCTGCTACTCTGGCAAGCCAACTTCGATTGTGTGAGAAGCTTGCATGTGCTGTTTACATTCAATTTTTGTGAGAAGCCAACTTCCATTGTTGTGCCTGCTATAAAATGAATGAAAATGTAATGCATGTGCTGTTTACATTCAATTTTGTAGAGAATATAATACATTAACGAAGGTGAAGCGCATAAGAAGCTTGCATGAACTCACCTGCTTGATTCTCGATTCCCACTTCGGTCCCGCAATGCAGTGCTCCGAAAATTAGAATTATTTTTTTATATAATTTTGATATATTTTTGATCAAGGAAACACTGTAAAAAAACCATTTGTTTCTAAAGAAGCATTTAATGATTTAGTGTAGAAGCTCCAGAGATAATCTCAATCAGTTTTGTCGTGATTGAAGCTTTATAATTCCTGTGGCCAAAAACCTAGTTAGTCGATACTGGTTCGAAGGAATTGAACAAAGAGAGAGAGTGAGAGAGAGAGAGACCTATATAAATGAGAGCGAGAAGGGCTAGTAATTCCCTGGCATTTTTGCTAAAACTATTTATGGCTACCATCCTGGCTCCCTGTTCACTGTAGGCAATCTCAAGCACTACGTTGATGGTTGAACAAGACATGGAATGAAAAAAAACATAATAATATTTGTTTTTTGTGGGAGAGGAATATTACGGCATAATTGCTCTATTTGGGAGAGCGAGGTTTCTTACACAGAGAACTAAAACTTGGTCAGATTTTGAAGCATTTCACCCTTTGTTTCTCCTACTTCAATCTCGTAAGAATCTAACTCACCCATCTTTCCACCATATTGGCTGATTCACATTCTTTCTCCAAAACCTATCACATACACAAATTCGACACAAAAAAAATCTGGAAGCGACACATACAAGCAATATGAGTAATGAGGGAATAGAAAAATAAGCCTACATATTGCAACAGTAATGGTGAATGAAGTATAAGCAATCAAATTCAAGCAAAATGAGTTCCTCCAATTCACTTTTGTATTTTCACTAACTAAATTATCCAAAAGCTGAAAAAAAAGAATAAATGGAGAGATCAACAACATACACAACATTAAATATTAAAAAATATTTCAATAAGAAAAAGATAATTCAAGTATGTTATGATCAAAATTAACTAGGATAATTACACTTACACAAATTACAATCAAATAATCACATGTCAAATAATCACCAATATTACATTTTAAAAGAGTATTCTACAACTAGCAGCTTGGGCCTCCTCTAAGATAGAACAGTATGATCGGGCAGAGAGATGAAAAGCACTATCACACTGAGTAAAAAATCTCATCGAGCCTGTTATGTTATAATTATATCACATCACTTTCATTAAAACACATTTCTAATATAATCAAGCAAAAATATAGTCATACAATACAATCAATCATAATATCACACCAACCCACATCAATTCCTTGTGCATTTTTTCTCTACTTTTTATGATCCTTAACCAAGCTAATATGCATGGATAGACATGTATAATTGTTAAAATATCAACCTGCCACATGTTTTAATGCAAGTGTAAAGCAATTCAAACATTTTAATAATAATAAAAAGTGGATTAGCAAATGCACAAGGGATTTGAAAATATAACATTCCATCACTTATGACCGATACTTGTCATGAGTTTTAGAGAGTGGATTTGCAATTGCCAACTCATGAGAGTTAATGTCTTTTTTGCCGAGACAACGCTGATTTGCAAATAAAGCATCAATCATAGAATATAAAAATGCCACTAAATGAATTCTGACTAAAATCTATGTCGCATTTAAGAGATGATTTCTTAAACTGTACATTGGTCTTTGAGTGACTCTGAATATCTGATCAATGTGTCCTGTAATCATAAGAATTCAAAAACTCAAACCTAGCAAAACGAGATGATGCTAACAATTGAGTAGACACAACAAATGATACACAAACCGATTATCAACTTAAAAAACATTAAGATTCTTATTAATTTGAAGATACACAAGTATTACATAGGCAATTGATTAGGTGTTTTTTTAAATGATAAAAATGTAGCAATTCAGAAACAAGTAAATTCTTTAAAAAAGGGTTCGTAGTTCATACTTATTGGTGCACATTACTGGTCCCAAGGGCAACATAGTGTGATCCATTGGTCTTCTGAATTCATGATATTTTGCGCAAAATATTGCCAAAAGCATTCATGTCCTCCTACATTTTTAGTATCGATTTGAATTTAGCAACAAGTTCCTGGATAGTAAGGGGTTCGTTTTGAAGCAAAACACTAGGAAGGGATGGAATATAAAACCAAAAAAAATTGTTTCACCTGTATCAATTGATCCACTCTAGCATTCAAATTATCTGAAGATGCTTCCTTGTGAAGAGTTTGTAGTGTATAAACCAGGTGAGAATTGATATCATTTGAAAGATGTTGAATGAGGAGATTAATAATTGAAGGGGGATATGATTTGATGATATTAAAACAAAGTAGGATTAATTATCTTATTTCAGATTTAAAAATCTTATGAATTAGCATGGAATATACTTAGACAAAGATTTAAAACACTTATTTTATACATTTATCAGAAAATCTCTATAAATGAGAGATTTCTTAAAAGTTTATAGTAATTTATAAGTAACTACCAATTATAATTGATATATTTTAAAATCCAATTTTCAAATTCTTGTGGATTTCAAATAATGGATTACTATGTTCTTCCATTTGGTCTTCAACTTCATGACTTATTCAAATGTTAATTAGATATACCTTTCTATCTAGTAAGATATCATATCTTTATGCGATGACAAAAATTTGTCCAAACTATAAGAATAGTAAGTCTCGAATTCAAGATTTATCATGCACGATCTCTTCAATCTTTTTAGGTAAGACTGTCAAGATAATATACTAGTACAATTTATTTTCTTATCTAGCTTTCATATTTTAAATGCTTCCAAATATTAAGATATGATAAGATAGATATGGAGATCACATTCACACCCAAGTATAGAAGACTCTTGCTTTAACAGGATATATAAAAAAAGATAAATATCTCAACAAATTTACACAATAACTTTGTAGAGACTGTGTTTGAAGAGACTATGTAATACACAAACTTTTTAAGTGATCAATCATCTTAATATATTATTCTCTCATAAACAAATTTAACTTCAAACTTAATATGAAAACCAATATTAGTATTTAAACGGTCTCATGATCAATACTTATGAGACAACCTCTTTGAGGATATGATGTTATACTCAAAATTATATGAATTAGCAAAAAAATAACTCAAAAAATAATAAAATATGTACAATGAGTATATAAAATCTCAACTTGGATTGTGTCTACTCACATGTTAACAGCTCATATATAAAGTATAAAAAAACATATAAACATAAATAAAATGCAACATCCTCAAATTGATGAACAAATTGAAATTTAATCAAGTCTTTCGTGAAGATATTCACTTGTTATTTTATTATATAAACATAAAATATACACATAATATCATTTTAGATCTTTTTTTTGGAAAAAATAATAATTGATTTTTTATATATTTTATTTGCTAGTAAAATATCAAAATAAATATTATATATCATTATCATGAAAATTTCTTAATAATATTATTTATCATTATACACCTGAGATTAATCACCTGAGAAATTCTTAATAAAATTATTTATCAGAATAAATAACAAAATATAATATCCACTACAAATTGATGAACAAATACTCATGATAACAAATTTTAAAAAATTGTTGAGATTTATTCAATACATTCATGAAAATATTCACTAGTTAATTTATTATATAAACATAAATTATACACATAATATAATCTTAAATCTTATTTTTTTGAAAAAAAAATAATTCATTTTATATACTTTATTTGCTCTTGAAACAAAATTAATATTATATATCATTATCTAATTATTATAATAAAAAATAAAAAGAAAAACAAAATATTATTCAATCTTGTCAAATAAATAATTAATCTAAAATTTATCACTTATGATCATTATCATCAAATTTAATTATGTATCTATATCAAATCTCAAAATAATTATTTATTTATTATTTTTCAAATATATAAAATCCCAACTTAAATATGAATGCTCGAATAATTATAAAAGCATTGATCCCTAAAAGATATCTAGGGCCTAAAAATTTCATCTCATCCTTCAATATATGATAAGCTGCATCTATCTGAATCTATAATAAAAAACCTAAATAATTATTAATTATGCTTATTATAATAATTATATCTGATATTATAATCATCAGATAATTAATCTTACATATGATTTTCTAATATGTGAGAGTTGACTAAATAAATCAGATCAAACATAAATCTAATATTTTAGTCAATCAAAATATCTATTACAATATACGTCAAAGGATCAACTCAAAGTACATATATCAACTACATATCTTATATATGACAAATTTTTTCTCATTAAAATAATCTATATTTCTCTGTGAATCTAAAAAATAAAAAAATTCAAATAAATATAAGATACCATTTAAATTACACTTATTTGATAGTAATGTATTTGATATGTTGTACCAGTCTCTCTTTTTATTTAACATATTGATTTATTTTGTGATCTTCCATACAACTCCATACTTCAAACTTTTATAATTAAAATCTAAATGATCAAGATTTTTTTCAAACTTTTAAAATAATTATGCATTCTAGAAGACATGTGCTTTTATAAATCTAATGTGCCAGAAAATTTTGAATCCTTGGCACATTTATCATTACTCTATAAATTGCAAAGATCATTTATTATTTAAAAAAATGTATCCCTCGCGCACACAATATTTGCTAGAATATACACATAAAGCACATGGATGACGTTTTTATGTGTGTGTTTTAGGACAATATAAAACAAGCATTCAGACCTCAGCCATGAGTTTCTCTTCTAGCCTCAGATTGGGAATTCTTGGTGATGCGCCCAAGTTATACACCAACTGATCATCTATTATGCCATTACTTGTCAAATTCTTTTTATGAGTTATATTTTTTACTGGTGATCGCTTCAACTATTGGATAAAAGAACAAATCAAAGAATACTATTGAAAATTACAAACTAGTAAAGAAAGTGAATTACTTAATGGCCTTTTATAATTAAGCAGAAGTTGATAAAACAACTAGCTGTTATAGTCATAGGTCCCATATAACAAATTATGTTTAGGTGTTTCGGGTCAAAAAAAAAGTTGCTGCAATTTTCCATTAATAGCTACATTGTTCTAGACATAAAAGCTTAAATATTTTAGAGCAGCAAGATCCTTTCTATTGAAATACATGCAAAACCCATGTGAAAATCATATGATAGTGAATGAACCTTTTTAGAGGCTTTAGATTGAGGAGTAGACAGTCTCTTGCGGTATCATCCTTGCTAAATAGGCTTCCAAGGTATTCCTCATCTTCGGCATAAGCCTTGCTGTAACTATCATCACTTATATCATCGTTTTCATAATTTGATTCTAATACAGTGGATTTATGGGAGACTAGTGTTGATTGCACCAGCCTCCAGTTGGCTCTCTGTGGCCCTGGGTTGCTGGACCACTCCAAAAGTGGCCGCCATCATCACTAGCTGGTTGCCTGTCCATTTATAACTTCGACTGGTGTTGCCACTTGCCACTGGGGACTCAGTGGAAGTTAAAGAGGGAAAACATGCAAAACTGTGTTCGACCCTAGCAACATAAAGATTTGTGTGAAAAACTGAAAATTGAACATAATAATTTATGATTTAATTTATTGATTTTATTAATTACACATAATCATCTATTCATGTATACTATACAAGTGGAGTAATTCAACTTCCTAAATACAGATATTAATTAGATTAACCACCCATAAGACTAATTCTTCATGTATACTAGGTCCATATTTAACAATACTATATATGTATATATAGTTATTTAGCATCCCCTCAAACTCATGAGGCACCAATTATAAGCATTGATAATTTTATCAACTAGAAAATGAGATTGAAAATTTGAACACAACTTATAAAGAAATCTACAAAGCTATAAGGATGAAAAGAAACAAAAAAAAACAAAAGTGATGGTGTTCATCTTGAATTGGATAATGTGTAAAATGACAATCAATTTTAATGGGCGTGATTCATTCATTCATGACTAATTTATGAATAATTTGAATAACACTCTTGTAATCACAATATATAATAATTGATTGAGAGCGCAATACTCATATATGCAAATAACTAACATAACCACACATAATTTCTATTGTAGTAAATATCATAGCATAATACTCTGCTTTAATTGAAGATAGAGAAATAAATAATTATTTCTTATAGAGAAAGCAAAAAATCAACTACATGAACAATATAAGCAATATCAAGATGAGTAATAGTAAGATATGTTAAGCTCCCAACAATAGTATGACATAATATAGGATTAGACAAAGGCACATTAATTACAAGAAAATCACATTTAGCTAGGTTCAATTCCCTAGCTAAATCGATATTTTCTTGTAGTGTGAGATTTTTAACGTTTGAGATATGTATCATATAATAAATTTTATAGTATAAAACAACATAAAAAATTACCTCACACATTAAACATATACAAAATATATTAAAATATTAGAATATATAATAAAATATAAATGTTAATAGACTATGTAAGTTTATAGGCATAAAAAAAAGAAATTTCAACTAGATATCAAGCATCATTGAAATCATACATACCTAATTATATAATTATGTGTTAATATCATTATAAAATATCTGACTATGTTAAGAAAAAAAATTAATAAATACTAATCAATTACTCATACTAGACATGAGATTTTACTTTCTAATATTTATAATAATCTTTATAATATGATGAATATGAATTCATCTACAAATGCTCATACATTATACTTGGTATATATGCAATATGAATAATATATTTAACAAATATAAATAATATTCATTTTTGAAGACAATTAAATAAAAAAAATATTTTAAATATTAATCGTTTATTTTATTTCTTTACTACTTGATTGCTTATATAAATCATAGGATTAAGATCAAAAGAATAATAATATTATCAAATTATATCCAATTTTCATAAAAGTGACTATAAGAACTTTAAAATAAAATTTAAGAATAATTATATAATTTATTTAAACATTATAAATATAAATATGATATTTTTAGTGATTATCTAAGTATGGAGATCAATATCATATTTGAAGATTAATTTTTTCATTCAATTAGCTAAAGACAATTGATAAAAAGTCATCTAAATAGGAATAAGTTATCAAGATATTTGAATATTAGTTACTATTTCATCTTACTAATAATTACAAAAAAATTAATAAATTGAATAGGTAAAAATTATACAAATACACTTTTTTCCATTTATCTTAGATGATATTTGAACATGATATACTAACTCCTCAGATATCTAGTATAGCATCAATGTTTTTTATTATGAATATAATTTTATATAGAAAGACCAGGTTATAATCAAATATTATTGAATCTTTATCATGCTAAATAATTAGGAGAAAGCATGAATGAGTCTTTAAGATAAAATCTAAAGACATATACAAAATAATGAAACCAAACTTATAGATGTGATAATTCAAACCAAACCATGTGATATTATAACACTAACTCTACCCTATCATATATTTTATTTTATAATCTTTTTATTGTATTTTTTATAAGCATGTATATTTGAATTTTGACTTGTATATATTTTTATATACTTTTTTACATTGAATAATCATATATAGTGTGGTTTAAATATTAATAAAGTTAAATTTTTTATAATATTATTTTATTTTTTTTCTCAAATAAATATATATAGATATAGGAAGTAGCCAAGAGGTGAGTATAATAGATCCTAGTCAAAACAAGCCCAAGCTAGCATGAGTTAGCCCACATGTTATTTTTAACCTAAGCAAAACCAATCTAACGAGTTCCATTCTGCCCTAGGACAACGAGGCGTGCTAGACACCTTTGTTTGTTGTCAGGCTAGCACGACATGTCCCATGCTAAAAAGCATGATGTGCTTGACACCACATTGTGGTCTAGTTGAACCTCAAAAAAATAGATCATGTTGGTCTGGTATGACCTATTTGCCACCTCTATTTTAGCTTATTACATTATTATTTTTTGTTATGTTATGTTGATGAAAACTCATAACATATAGACTGCGTCAGTAGCATTTATCTATTATATATGAGTATTGTTTATATGTAATTTTTTCATATTAAGTATCATGAATATTTTTCTTCTCTTTGATTTCTACATATTCAATAGTAGATCTTTATAATATTAAAAAAAATTCTTTTTTATTTTATAAAATGTACCAATAAAAAACACTAAGATTATATAATCAATAATAAAGATAAAATACAAGATATTATTATAAGCAATTACTCTACAATGTCATCGAATCAAGAGTTGTGTAATTTAATCTATAATGATGTAATAATTAAAGTCATCTAAGATAAAATAATCAAGTCAAGTCTTACCTACTCAAAACTATAATTAATGTTGATTACCTATTATACCAAGATACTGAATTTGTTCAATTTTCCTATATCCTTTGAAACTATTAGTTTATTCACTACACCTAATATTTTTTTGCATTTGCTTCATGGAAAACTTTTTCTTTGACCAAGGTTAATGTGATTAAGTGTTCTACTTTTGTCTATCTTTCATTTTTAAACTGAAGTTTGATTTCATGATATTACTTTTGTAACACAAGAAGTTAAGGGTGTTGGTGTTGGGCTGATAGCAGCAGCTTATTTTTCCATGGTAAATGATAAAAGCATTGTTAGTTCTACAACATGTTTGAATGTAATGTTATAAATAAAATATGCATAATTAAGGTTATAGATATTTAAAAAATTAGAAATACGTTGGTGAACCTTTATGTACAACACTATAAACCATGAAAAACAATTTTACTATAATCTAAACATCCATTCAAGTTGTCATACATACAACATAAATACCAATCTTACCTTAGAAAAAATTGATATTAAAATTATATAAAATTTTTATGAATGCTAGCTGATCACAAATAATGCATAGGATGAAATGTCAGTATTCTCTTAAATTTTATTGTTTAAATTATTGTTTAATACAATATGTTTTATTTATTCATGAACAATTTATTTAAAAACAAATCATATATTTTCGGGTGTATGTTTCAAAAGAGTTTACAAGTGATAGAAGTTTTGACTCTTTATTGTACTTTTGTTAGAGATGATATGTTGGGTAAACCCAAAATATTTATTAGTTTAATTGACAATAAAGTTAGGAAAACTAATATCACAGAAGTTTGGTTGCTCACATTGATTTAGTAGGCTGAAAATACTCAACCAAGATCTATGTTGCTTAGTTTGCAAGTGAATACCCACTCAAGTTGTGCTACTTGAATTGTCAAGTTGACTTTGTGTAATGTTAAAATATAATAAATTTTTATTTTATCAAGAGATAATATTTAAAGATTAAATTTAAAAAATTATATAAATTATTAATTTTTTTCTTAAAACATATGTCCAACTCAAATTAGAATACTAATATAATCAAGAATATTCATAATTTGTGAAAGGATTGTTGATATTGTATAATCTTGATAAAATCAAATTCATTAAATTTGATATTGTTCATGTTTTTTTTTTTCACAATCTCCTTTAATTTGATAAAATTAACAAAAAATTAATTTTTTTAATGTAAAAAAAAAGATACCATCCTCAATTAATAAAATATGACCTACTCATGGTGATACTAATTAGTAAATTCTTTTAAATATAAAATATGACCTACTCATGGTGATACTTATTGGTTGTTATATGTTATTAGACATAGGGAAATTATGTAATGGTGTATTAAAATAATATTTTAAACAAAGGACCCAAATAAGTAATATTCATATTAAAAATATATCTAAATAAACTATTTCTACTTCTTGTAAACTTAAAAAATACTTTTATTCTTCCTGTATATTTCATGATTTGAAAAAAATAAAAAAACAAAAAAAAATCTATTTATAAACCACTATAGCATGAGAGGTATACTATTTTGCAAAATAGTATGCCCGATTCATAGCAATATAATATTTATATAAATATTATAAACACAACATTATATATAAACATTTAAACTTTTTATAATCATATGACATTATATATAAATGTTTATACTCTAATATAATATATATATATATATATATATAAACGTATAACTTATATATAAACATTGATGTGTTTATATAAACATATAATGTTATATATAAATATTTATACATATGTATAAATGTTTATAAATATTTATACAACATTTATGTAACACTATACATTTATATAATTGTTTATATAACATTTATATAACATATAAATTTTTATATAAATATATAATATTTATAATGTTTATATAATTATGATATATATACTATATAATATTTATAAAAGTGTTACATATATATGTGTGTGTGTGTGTGTGTGTGTGTGTGTAACATTTATAAAAATATTTTAAACACATTATATCTAAACAATTATAAATTTATATAATCATATGCCATTATATATAAAAGTTTATACTTTAATATAAATGTGCAACTAAGAGAATAATGATGTGAAATATGATGCTTGTATTCATACACAAGAGATTATCTCTATAATGTATTTATCATATGAAGAAATGATATATCATAGATAAATATTAGTAGTTTTATCTATGAATGAGACTGAAAGTATTATTTGGTATTGAGGGAGACAAATCAATTATCATTGTCATTTTGGAGTCTTTATAGAGCTCCTCTATCATGATGCTTACTTTAAAGAAGTAAACAAATCTTTTTTTAAAAATTGTTGTTGATACTTCTCACACTTCAAGAAAATATCGATTTAGCTAGGAAATTTTAGTTAGGAATCAATCCCTAACTAAATTGTGAGGGATTTGCTAGAGAATAACAAGGGATTAATGATTTTTCTTTGAAAAAAAATATAGTAACGGATAAATTTTCGTAAAATCTGCTCAAGAAAAGTGGGGGATTTAGCGACGGTTATTGCGACGGAAATTCTTCGTAAATTCCACTCAAGAAAAGAGTGGATTTTAGAGACAGATTTAGCGACAGAATTTTTCTAGCTAATAAAATACAGAAATTAGCGACAAAATTAGCGACAAAATTAGCGACAAAATTTCCCTAGCTAATGAAATAATGAAATTAGTGATTGATTTAGTGTCGAAATTTCTCTATCTATTATATCCGGAATGTAGGGACGAATGTAACGATGAAATTTCCCAAGCTAATAAAATACGAAAATTAATGATGGAGTTAGCAACGGAATTTCCCTAGCTATTAAAATCTAGAATTTAGTGACGAATTTAGAGACCGAATTTCCCTAGGTAATAAAATTCAGAATTTAGTGATGGATTAAGCGATAGATTTAGCGACAGATTTAGCGATGGAATTTTCCTAGCTAATAAAACCATGAATATACCGACATATTTAGCAACAAAATTTCTCTAGCTAACAAAATATGGAAATTAGCGACCAATTTAGCGACAGAATTTCCATATCTAATGAAATATGGAAATTAGTGATGAAATTTTTCTAGCTATTAAAATCCAGAATTTAGCAATGGATTTAGCAACGGAATTTCTCTAGCTAATAAGATATGAAAATTAACGATGGATTTACCGACTGAATTTCCCTAGCTAATAAAATCCAGATTTTAGCGACTTATTTAGAGACAGAATTTCCATAGTTAATAAAATCTAAAATTAATGATGGATTTAGCGACAGAATTCTACTAGATAATAAAATATGGAAATTACCGACACATTTAGCGATGGAATTTCTCTAGCTATTTAACTCAGGAATTTAACGACAGATTTTGCAAGGGAATTTCCCTAGCTAATTACATCCTTAACATTGCGACGGATTTTAGCTATGGAATTCCCTAATTAATTATATACTGAACATAGCGAAGGATTTTAGCGACGTAATTTCCCTACTAATTACATCCTGAAATTATAGCTATGGATTTAACGATGGAATTTCCCTCGCTAATTACATACTTAATATAGCGACGAATTTTAGCGACGGAACTTCCCTAGCCAATTACTTCATGGATATAGCGATAGATTTTAGTGACGTAATTTCCCTTGCTAATAAAATCAGGAATATATCGATCGATTTAGCGAGGAGACTTCTCTAGCTAATTAAATCTGAAATATAGCGACGGATTTAGTGACTGAACTTCCCTAGCTAATTACATTTCAACATAGCGATGGAATTTCCCTGGCCAATATTTAATTATTTAATTTTTTTTTTATTATTAGTTTTAATATTTTATTTAATTTTGTTATTAAATGTATGTTAATGGTCTATAAATGAGCAATCTTTTAAAGGTACATTCTCCACTTAAAATCATAAAAAATGATATTATTAATAATTAATTTAAAATATATAAAAGTAAAAAAAATTATATTAGTAAGGACTAAGATAACTATTTTTATGATGTATTAATTTTTTAAAAATTATACAACAATTTTTATAAAGTTTTTAATTAACAAACTAAATAATTAAATTAAAGTAACATTAAATAATTAATTCAATAAGTATAATAATTTTTCGATATTTTAAAAATTAAATTAACATACATTAAAATTTCTATTAATTTAAATGTAAATTAATTCATTATATGATAAAATAAAAATTATTTTCAAAAATATATGAATTGATGAATAAACTAGTAAATATTAATATTATTATAAGTATTAGAAAAATTTATGATTATAGAAATCTTTTGAAAAAATAAATAATATATATTTTAAAAATCTCGAAATATAATAAAAATATAATTTTTTCAATAAAGTTAAAAAAATAAAATAATAATTATAAATAAATACATAGATGTTTAAACCTACTAAAATTTATAAAAATTAAATAATTGAGTAATATTTTTACAATTAACTTTTA
>JAREIK010010712.1:0-22500 GCA_029783825.1 Sapria himalayana | reverse complement strand
TATTTCTATATAATTTCAATATTCCTTCAATAGATGTCTTGTAGTGTGTGATTCCTTGTGATCTCTCTTGTGTTAGTGATGAGTGGACTTATTGAATCAAGTTTAGTAATATTAAAATAATGATTTCATGCTGATATAATAAGATCAACATATAGCAATGTGTCATGGACACTCAAGCTAAGATAGTAATAAATATATGAACCAAACTTTTGTGTACATAATTACTATCAAGAATAATATTTTTAAAAACAAATAGCATGGTAATAAAAATTCAAACCAATAACATGGTAGACTAATCGGAAAATGATGATGAATACTCTAACACTTAATATATGAGTCCGATCCTCATAGATGTTGGATATGTTTTCAATGGTACTATCATTTATCATGTTTTTCAGATGTTGGGACATGAATTTTACCTATTCTAATCATAAGCCTCATAGCTTATATAAGAGCCAAATAATAATTTTGGGTGAGTTTGGGAGAAGGGTAGATAGATAAAAAAAGTATATATTTTAAATCTATAACATTTTTGATTTAGATAAAGGATATAAAACTATTAAAAATATTTCGAAATTTTTAATGTTTATAATCCCCATTATGTCATGTAACACAATAGATTTTTTTCTACCAAATAATGTTTTATCAACTTTAATTTATGATTTTAGCCACAAAATGTAGTTTATTATTACTCTAACAATTCAACTTCTACCAAATTTATATTAACTATAATTTATACCATTAACAACTGTAGATTATGAAAATTTTGGGTATCTCTGTAATGTTGATGAATTTCATGCCTTACAAGAGTATTCTTCTTACAACAACATTCGTTAGGACACTCTTTATCCTACCATGTTAATAACATCATCTTTTAACACAGTAATTTTTTGTGCTCCAATATGTTTATTTTAAACAATTTAAAAAACTTATAAATATGAGGAGTAATTATTAGTTGAACGGTGTAGCTATTAGTTGAATACCATAACTATTAGTTGTAACCTACAAGCTTGAATCTAAGTTTCATGTTTCACAAATTTGTGGCAGATGTATCTTGTAATAAATAGTAATAAAGAATATAAGAAAATATGAGAAGTATTATGGAAATATATGTATCATTAATGAAACATTAATTTATAGTACTAGCGAAAATATGTTAGTACTCTTTTATGTGAGTACTCTTTTATGTGAGTACTCTTTTATAATTTAATATGATATAAACATATTTACTAATTATATTTTAGTCCAAAACATATATATTTAATATTATTTCATATCTTAATAAATGAATACAAATTATTATAATTTCAAAAATATCAATACAATATAATAAAAAAATAGTAACATATTATAAAAATATTGTAAAATGAATTATAAAGAACATTAATAAGTTGTAAATAAAAATAAAATTTTCAAAACTATTGAGAATTATATTGTATTTTTATATTTTTTTATCTTGAGATACTAGGATAGGATGATTCATATATATTAAGAGTGTTCATAGTTTATTTTTGTATTTATAAATGAATTTTTATTTTATTTAATAAATTATAATGTCATTTTATAATTTTTATTCATAATATTATATTATTGTTAGTTTTTTATTATTTTATTCAGTTATTTTATTTTTATGGAAATACTCGAAATGTAAAGTTTCATCAATCATTTTATTCATTATGTAAAGGCATGAGTTTTAGAATGAACTGTCATGACTGTCATGTATTTATGCAGAGATAATACCAATTGAATTCTGTGAATTACTTCCACTAAGTGATTGGAAGGTCCTTATAGAACTTAGTTTATTTTTCAAATAGCTAACCACATCACAATCAAAACTGATGACATGGTGAGGCTGGAGAATGACATTCCACTTATTATTTGTAAGCTTGAATGGATATTCCCACTGAGTTTTTTTGACTCGATGGAGCTTTTTCCTGTCCATTTGGTATATGAAGCAAGGATTGTAGGGCCAGTGCAATTCAGTTGATGTACCCTTTTGAGAGGTAAATACATATAATTTGCTGTGTTTTTATTATTTAGTACTTTAAGTATTATTGTAATTTAATCTAATTGAAACCTAACATTATGGATGTAGGTATCTTCGTAAGTTGAAATTGAATGTTAGAAATAAGACAAAAGTTGAAGGTTCAATTTGCAATGCATATTTAGTAGAAGAAGCATCATCAATTTGTTCTTATTATTTTGTGGATCATATCAATACACAGAATATAAATGTGCCACGGAATTATGAAGGTCATGTGATGGAAGAAAATGATTCTATGAAAAAACTATCTTTCTTTAAGAACCCTGGAAGAGCATTTGGAAGAGCAATGAAAATATGTATGATAGATGAAGAGTACAAAGCAACTCGGAGCTATGTTTTACTTAATTGTGAGGAGGTTGCACCATGTATTGAATATGTATATTACTGTATATGTTATTTGTTTTTATTTAATAATCTGTTTGTATAAGAAATATTTTCTGTTTTAATATTTTCATGTAAGTGCAGGAAAGGAAATATTAAAAGGCGGGGGATGCAGTAGTAGCACAATAATGGAGGTCCCGCAGTGGTTAAATGAACCGAGATATTTTTTAATATAAAATGATTTGTAATTTTATTTTTTGGGTGGCTGTTTTTGACCCGTGGAACTATTCATCATCTCTCTATCTTCTCTCTGTGTGATTTATCACGACTGCTCTATGTGCTACATACTGTAAGAAGTTTCTGTTTTGTTTAATCTGTAATGCATAAGCATTTTCTGGTGGATGTAGCTAGTAGTACTGAGTGACTAGCGAACCACATTATTTTCGGTGTTGATTTTCTCATTTTTTTTGATTCTGTCGTGGATGCTTGCTAGATTGGGATATATATTACTTTTATTCTGTGTTACTATTGTTTTTGTATCTTAATCTCAGTACCGTGGTAGTGCAATTGCCCAACATATACCCAAAATGGTTGCAGATTTAATCATATTTTAATTTTAATTTTAATAGGAATTATTAAAAATTGATATATATTTTTTACTCTCTTTTTATATTTGTGCAGTATTTATGTTGAGCAGTTAAAATATAGGCATCCAGCAATTTCCAGCAAAGATGTGATTAAGACATCTTTGCTGGAAATTGCTGGATAGTTAGGCAGATTGTCAAGTAGATATCCATACAAATTAATGCAGACACACAGATAGTTAGGCAGATTATCAATTTGTAGAGAGAAAACATTCAAATATTAATGCAGGCAAATTGTCAAGTAGATAGATAGTTTGGCAGATTGACAATTAGAAAGACTAATAGATATCCATACAAATTGATAGATAAACAGATAGACAACCAGACACACAGACAGATAGACAGTTAGACTAACTAACAAATAGATAGATAGATAGATAGTTAAACAGATAGATAGTCAGACAGACAGACAGACAAATAGATAAATAAATAATTTTCCAAACAGATTGATAGATACATTGATAGACAAATAGGTAGATTAATTGATAAATAGATTGATATAATGAAAGATATATAGGTAGATAGATAAATAAATAAACAAATAGATAGATAAATAGATAAATAGATCGATAGATATATAGATACACATATAAATAAATATTTAGATAGACAGACAGATATACACCTAGATAGTCAGATAGATAGATAGAAAGATAGATATCGATAGATAGACATATATGGACCAATATATTTTCATATTGATAGAAACATTGATAGATTGATTGATATACATATTTATAGATAGATTGATTGACAGATTGATATATATATTAATAGAAAGATATATATAAAGATAGATAGATAAATAGATAGATAGACAGATAGAAGAAAGAGAAGAAAGAAAGATAGTTAGTTAGTTAGATAAAATATAGAAAGATCGATAGATAGATAGATAGATAGATAGATGACAGATTTATAGATAGATATATAGATAGATATATAGAGAGATAGATAGATAAATTAATAGATAAACAGATATTTAGATTGATTGAGAGATAGATAGATAGACAAATAAATAGATAGCAATAAATAGATAGACAGATAGATTGATTGATAAATAGATAGATAGATATATAGATAGACATATAGATAGATTGATTGATAAATAGATAGATAGATATATAGATAGACAGATAGATAGATAGATAGACAGATTAATTGATTGATTGTTAGATAAATAGAAGAGATAGATAGATAGATAGAAAAATAGATAAATCGATAAATAGATAAATAGTCAAATAGATAGATATATAGATATATAAATATATAGTTATCCATATAGATAGACAGACAAACAGATAGATACATAGATAAATAGATATATAGATGGATAGATGCATACACTATAAGAAATTATCTATTTAGCTATGAAAATTTCTTAGGCAAATAATCCCTAGCTAATTTCAAAGGGATTAGCTAGGGAATAGCAAGATATGTTAGATTTTATATCGAATGAATAATTTGTGATGGATTTTGATGGAATAGTGATAAAAATTTTTGATGGAAAAATATCTCTAGCCAATATTGTCTTAGATTTTTACAAAGGTTAGCGCTAAATTTATCAACGAATTTATTGATCGATTTTTCCTATCTAATTAGCTCCAAAATATCCCTCTCTAAATAATTATCTTGAAATTTTTTTAGAATTTAATATTAATAACCATGCTTTTGAATTTTAAAAATCAGATGCTGTGTTGTGAATTCTGGCTATAGATTTTTAAAAATTTTCATATGCCAGCATTGAGAATGATGACTATTTAATTAAACCAATGGTCATCATTCACAATGTGCATTTGAATTTCAAACATTATTAAATGCCAACTTTAGGAACACTGCTATTTAATTAAACCAATGGTAGTCATTCTCAATGCCACTATTGAATTTAAAAATTTTCAAATACTGGCATTGGGAATGATGACTATTTAATTAAACTAATATCTATCATTCAACACTGCTTTTAAACTAGTTTATCCTATCTGATCTTCTCTCCTTCCTCCATTTTCTTTTCTTCATTTTCACCTAACCCCCTAAATTTTCAGCCATTTATTCCACCAGTGGCCTCCTCCTTTCACCAAACCCTACAGCTACAAACAATTCAGCATTTGCTTATTATATAGAAATATTCATCTCAAGTGCAAAAAATTAAATTATAGGATACATAGATTCTATTGTATCCAACTAAAAAAATTACAAAATAAATTAAAACCATATTTGAAGCTAACACACACACACATGAGTTCTAATCATCCAACAAATACATAAGCATGCTAACATCAATATATCTATGATGCAGAACTGAAATCTTCTCCCAGTCCCACAAAAAGAGTTGCATGTGCCTCCAGCCTTTTTTTGTGCATAGTCAACAAGTGCTCTCGCAATCTAATCCCATGTATGAACAATCTCTCGAAGATATTGGTTGTGGGAGGCATCATACCGAGTCGCTCAAACTTAATTTCACCTTGGCAACAAAATCTGTACCCTCCTTTCTGTTTCAATCAAAATACACAAAACATCACATGCAACAAAAAATAGATAAGCATATTTATTTAAAAGACTTGAAGAAGATAAATTTAACACACACACAACTTTAGCAGGAATTGTGTCCAAGATGATCGGAGAATATCTTGGATAATCAGAAGGAACAAGCACTTTTAGAGGAATTGTGTCAATATAGGGGTAAAAGGTGATGCGTCAATTTAAGTGGGTATGTAAGGTGATATGCAGGTGTGTGGGTATAAACATCTTGGATGAGGGGTAAAAAGTAGGCATTGTTGGCTCGAAGTGTACCTAAACCACTCTCACTATCTGAACCATGACCTAACCTACCATCTCGAGCATGACTTTGTGATCAATTCCCGCTCTCCCTCTCTCTCTACATCAAATGGGATGCATACGTGATGGTGTTGATGACAAGGACATCTAATAAATGGTTCATGTGATGTCGAAGCTTCCTTAGTGTACCCAGTGATATGATGGTCTTCACCAATCTGGTGTAACACCGATCGGGTAATATGATATGTCGCATAAAGCAAGGGTATCAACACGAGAGTGAATGCTATGTCAACCATAGTGGCAATCTGAGTGAACCAAAGAAAGAATTATAATTACATAATCTAATATTAAAAATTAGGTAAAATATTTTAGATACACTGACTCTAACTTACCAAAAGATCCATACTACCGGCTGTAGTATGGAACCCCATATCATCCCTATGAAGTAATGGTGCCATAAAACATCATGTAATACGATGATACCATGCATGTATGGATAATGAAAGTCCATTAAACCTACCATAGGGGGTGAAGTGATAATCCTAGCCACTCGTGTCTCCTATAATTCTATGTATGTTGCTAGATACATCACCCAATCGCACTGGTATCATCCACGTGCATCCATTGCATGCAACTGTTCCTCGTATGAGCAAGCTGGAGGTATCTCTTGAAGCATTCCAAACTGGTGCAGGACTTTATCTGGATGATGCCACTCAACAATCTTGAAACAAATAAGCTGTGACATCATCTGCTAGATCTCCTGATCAGCTAAGAGAGCTGATCAAGTAACTCTCCCACGTATGGTTCCATGACACCTACATGTGAACACATAATATCAATAAATTTTACAATAATATATATAATTAATATAGAACCAATAATTTTACATAAACATTACCTGATGAGTCTGTGCATCTAGCTGATCTCGGTTTAGGAGTACACCCGATGGGTTATGCACCCATGTCAAAGGTACTCTTCATCTACACCCTAGTGAAAGAGCTAGCTCTACCTCTAGCTTTGCCAGAGATTGAGCTGGTAATCCATTACGAATAGCCTCAGGTAGGTCACCATTCCCGAAATTGACATCAGCATCGTGTAAGGCATGAGCGGTGGTGGTGCTATATTGCATGTGGTTGCCCAAAATTGGGTCCCGACGTGAAGTCTCTCCCAAGACCATAGCTGAATACAAAATAATTAGAAAGTGGGTCATAATATTGTAGTTTTTATATTGTGTTAAGAAAAATATGATAAATCATCCATACATAACAACACACATTCTCATTTATTACATACCTGTATGAGTGTAATACAACTGCTAATACCATGCTATGATTTAAGCTAGCTCGGCATAACTCATGGTATGTATGTGCTAGTACTGCACCACCCCAACTATATATCATAGTATCCATCAAATCTCAAAGTAGTGAGAGAAAGAACATGAGAACATGCACACCCTTCTTGTCCACAAACAAGAAGATCCAATAAGCACTAAGATGAACCCACATGCACGCTCTAATGTGACTTCATTGCAACAGGTGGTGGGGTGTATAACTAGATACATAACCACCACAAAGAGATAGTGGCTCTTCTGATAGCATCGGTGGATGGGATGACCGAGCAACTCCACGCACAACACCGCCACATCGAACACATATGTGCCAGTGACTGCTGGGTCATGGATACGAAGGCCAAGGAGGATGGTGACATCTTATAAGATAATCATCATCTCTCCTACTAGCACATGAAACGTGTGTATCTCGGGGCCATTCTCGATGAGTGAGGTGATAAGTGGCTAATCAATCGCAATGTGGCCCAAATGATATATACCATAAAATCCAACCCTAATCATGTATGGCTGAATCCAAATATCCATCCTCCACATAGTCATGAAGGCTCATCTGTTGTCGAGGGTAGAGGATCTCATGAAGCTATAAGCAACGAAACAACCAAATTTAAAAGTGATTATGTATAAATTACATGTTAAAACTACTAATAGTAATTGCTAATTAATAAATTATGTACTTGCTCTGTATCTACTAAGTGTGATCGGTGTCTATCTTGCAATTCCAAGATAGATGTATCCGACAGATCCACATCATGAAACCCCCTAGCCATATCTATAAGATATAACAAATCTAGAATAATTGTCAAACATGGTTATCAATATTAATCACAATGATAATTTATAATACACACATAGAATAAGAATGTTTCATTCAATAGAATAAGTCTGATACAAGACAAAACAAAAATTTAGGGCCTCATTTAAAAAATTAATATTAGTACATAAGTCTTATACCGAATAACAACAAAACAGTGAGGCCTCTTTTACAAATAAACAACTAAACTTGATTTCTATTCTTACAAGACCACTGATTATGACCCTCTTGTTTACACAACCTACATTTTATCTTAGTTTTATCCTCCCTAATGTCCATTTTATTATGCAAACAGATTGATTTAGGATAGCCATTGACTTTGTCATTTCATTGACATATTAGCTATAATCATTGGACCATCATAAAAAGTCATTCATCTTCTTTGAATATGGGATAAAACAAGATTGCCCAAGTGTCATAGTAGGACTACGTAGTGTAGTAGTCTTGAACAAATAACTAAAAATCAACACATTGATGCTGACATGTTGCTATGATATGGCTACATGGAAATCCATATATCAGTGTCTTACCACATGTGCATTTCTTGTCATTTATGTTGAGGTCTTTTGGACCTTACATGAAAATATGCCCTATATGTAATCGTAAAGAACAATTTCTATTGATTCAGCCTTAACCACATGACCTTGAATCCGAGTATCAACATATGGTGTGAACTGCTCATCTGATCCAATCTATCAGCACCTTGTTCCCTTCTTGTAGCAAAGTAACTGTTAAGGCAAGAAAATATTAACTGAACTAATATAGTGATTAGTAAGCTATGAGCCCCTTTATGTTCACTATTAAATACCTTTGACATATTGGTTGTCATTATTCCATATTTTCGACTTCCATCATGTGAAAGTACTCATAAGGAAGAGGGATCACCTCTAACCATTGTCGTGCTTCAGAATTAATTCTCCAATTGTAGCCATATGCCTATTCATCTTCTGTGTTGTTGTCAACTACTTTGCAGACCAAATTCTATTTATCTTGAAGCTGGTCATAAAATTGCTTGCAAGATGATGCATATAGATCTTGTGATAGCCATATGGTGCATCCCAATTAAGATGATGATCACTCATAGCTGCTATAATACCTGGATGTCTGTCAAATATTACAAAATCCTGTCCGTTAAGTTACTCTATTTCTGATACATGCCATGAAAATTCCCCAACTATCAATATTCTCGCCTTCTATGATAGTAAATGTCAATGGAAATAACTAATTATTTCAGTCACATCTCATAGCAATCAACAATGTCCCTTTATACTTCTCATACAAATGTGTACCATTAATACTTAGTATAGAATGATAATTTGTGAACCCTTCAATAGATGGCTTGAATGACAAGAACATGCACTGATATGTCTCATTTTTGACACACTATGAGAGATGGTTTTCCAAAAAACAACACATCCAGGATTGGCTTATTCTATGGCCAAGAACAAATGTGGGAGATCTATATATGATTAAATAAACTCACCAAATAAGTGTCTAAATGCCTTATGCTTCCCATCCAAGGCTTTTTTATATGAAATTTTATATCCCCATTTCTCCATCATGATTACTTGAATAGTAGCAGGGGACAATATAAATTGTGTCATAATTATAGATTCTATATGAGTAGCAACCAACTTTGACTCTAGTTGATGATGGTCTCGGTTTAAACATGGATTTACACAAGTATGCAGCCCTTTATATTTGTTGATCACAAATAAGTTAATATCTTTTACAACCATGGCATGCAACTTTTATTGATATTGATATACTTCGGTCTTCTTACATTTTAAAACCAGTAATTTTTTTGAGGAGACAACTACAACAAACTCATGGTGTACTCAAATTGAGTAAATCTTTGTAGCCTTTTACAATTCAGATTTAGAATTAAAAACTTACCCAACTACAAATTCACCACTTGCATATGAAAATTTTTAAAATTAATATCCGGCATTGAGAACGATGGCCATTGGTTTAATTAAATAGTCATCGTTCCTATCGCCAGCATTTGAAAATTTTTAAAATTCAAATGCTAGCATTGTGAACGACGACCATTGGTTTAATTAAATAGCTGTCATTCCCAATGGCGACATTTAAAAATTTTTAAAATTCATTAGCTGCCATTCACAATGTTGGCCTCTAATTTTTAAAATTTAACAGTGTGGCAATGGCCGTCATTGTGAATGACGGCCATTGCCATGATGTTTCCAGACGCACACTAAGTTGGTAATATTTTTCAAACTAACATTATATTTTATATTTTTTATTTAAAATGCATTATTTCCATACAAAACTCCATAAATTAGGTTATAGATATTTAAAAATTAAAATAGGTTTATGAACCTTTATGTACAAGACCATAAACCATGAAAAACAATTTAACACCTCAACTTCCATTAAAGTTCGCATACATACATCTTAAATACCAAGCTTACTTGAGAAAAAATTGATATTAGTTTTATATAAAATTTTATGAATGCTAGCTGATCACAAATAATGCATAGGATGAAATGTCAGTATTATCTTAAATCTTATTGTTTAAATTATCATTTAACAAAATATGTTTTTTATTTATGAACAATCTAATTAAAAGCAACTCATATTTGCTGGTCTATGATTCATAAGAGTTTACAAGTGATGGAAGTTTTGACTATTTATTGTGCTTGTGTTAGAAATGCTATTTTGGGTTAAGCCAAAATATTTATTTGTTTAATTAGCAATTAAGTAAGGCAAAACTAATATCTCAGAGAGTTTGGTTGCTCACATTGATTTAGTAAGGCCAAAAATACTCAACCTAGATCTTTGTTGCTTAGTTTGCAGGTGAATACCAACTCAGGTTGTGCTACTTGAATTGTCAAGTTGACTTTGTTTAATGTTAAAATATAATAAATTTTTATTTTATCAAGAGATTAATATAAAAATTATATTTTAAAAATTATAAAAATTATTAATCATTTGCTTAAAAATTATATCCAACTCAAATTAGAATACTCATTAAATCAAGAATATTCATAATTAGTGAAAGAATTGTTGAGTTTTGCTATTCTTTCACACATTCAAATAAATATATGTGTAACTGAGAGAATAGTGATGTGCAATATGATGCTATACTAAAGCTTGTTTCTCATGCTATACAAATCATTTAATTTGCTATTTGAAAACTTTACAAAAAATACAGTAGATTCTAAATTATTTTAAAGTTTCAAAATATAATAAATTATAATTAATAGTCAAATTATAAGAAATTAAAATTTACACCCAATTAATAGTCCAAATTATAAGATATTAAAATTAACTTCCAATTAACAGTCCAAATTAAAATAAATTACAAGTCCATGCTAACAAATAAATAAGAATTAAAACACATGAGTGTTCTGTTTGTGTTTATTGTATAATAGTGAAAAAATCAAATTCATTAAATTTGATATTGTTCATGTATTTTTACAACCTCCTTAATTTTGATAAAATTAAAGAAAAAATTAATTTTTTCCTTGTAAAAAAAACCATCCTAAATTAAATATAAAATATGAGTTACTCATGGTGATGCTGATTAGTAAACTCTTTTTTTTTGCTAGTTTAATATTGTTTGAAAATATTTTAATATTGTTGTTAGATGTTATTAGATGTAGGGAAAATTATGTTATGGTGCATTAAAATAATATTTTTAAAAAAATTACCTAAATAAGTAAATATTCATATTAAAAAATATATCAAAATATAAGATTTCTAATTTCTGGTAAACTCAAGAAATACTTTTATTCTTCCTATATTTCATGATTTGAAAAAAAAATAAAATACAAAAATATATATTCAAAAACACTATAGCATGAGAGGTATATTGTTTTGGAAAATAGTATGCTCGATTTGTAACAATATAATATTTATATAAATATTAAAAACATAAAACATTATATATTAATATTTATATATTTCTATAATCTTATGACATTATATATAAATGTTCATACTTTAATATATATAAACGTATAGCATTATATATAAACATTGATATGTTTATATAACATATAAAATTATTTATAAATATTTATACATATGTGTTGATGTTTATAAATATTTATACAACATTTACATAATACTATCCATTTAATAATTGTTTATATAACATATATAAAATGTTTATACACATTTATAAACATTTATATAACATATAAATTTTTATATAACTATATAATATTTATAATGTTTATATAAATGTGATATATAAATTATATAATATTTATAAAAATGTTACATATGTATGTGTGTGTGTGTGTGTGTAATATTTATAAAAATATTGTAAACATAGCATTATATCTATTCACTGAAACATTTATATAATCATATGCCATTATATATAAAAGTTTATACATTAATATAAATGTGAAACTGAGAGAATAGTGATGTGCAATATGATGCTTTTATGCATACACAAGAGATTATCTCTATAATGTATATATGATATGAAAAAATGATATATCATAGAGAAATATTAGTATTTTATCTATGAATGAAGCCGATAGTATTATTGGGTATTGAGGGAGATAATTCAATTATCATTTCATTTAGGAGTCATTATAGAGCTCCTCTATCGTGATGTTTACTTTAAAGAAGTAAACAAATCTTTTTTAAAATTTTGTTGTTGATACTTCTCATTTGTTATGTACTATAGTTTTCATAACTCATTTTTTTACTTTGATGTATGATTATTAATTCAGAAGTTAATAATCATTGTAGAAAATTATTATTTGCTTAATATTTTGTTCTCGTTTTTTAAAAATATTGAAATAGCTACTAAAAAATTATCTATAATAATTCGTTATTAAAAATATACAAGTTGAAATTTGGTTGCTTTTGTATTTTTTTATTTTTGGATTATGTGTAGTCTTATTTTTTTGAGTTATATTTTTAAGTAATTAATTTTTAATTTTATTTTTTTGGATAATGTTAATATTATATATTTTTATTTTATGGTCAGATATATTATTAGTTATTTGAATATTATTGATATGTTACTTATTCATTATTTACTTGGTTATTTATTTTTTGTTTAATTGAGATGTTATAAATTTTGTATGATTATATATTTATACAATTTATCAATGGTTATATGAAATAATATATTTTTTAATAAATGAAATAATATGAAAATTTAATTACCAATTAATAGTGTTCATGGTTATTAGTATTATTATTTATTTTCTCCATTGTTATAACCATAAATTAATTTTTTTTATTCTGAAATTTAGTTAATTAATTTATAAATAATATTATAAAAAATAACCATAAAAATTTCATATACTATTAACCATAAATTTATTTATTTATGAAATATAATTAATGGTTAAATATAATATAATTTTGTTTTCTAATATTTTTTATCTCTAACCCATCTCTCCCCATCTGGCCGTCTCTACGTAATTAGGTCAGTTCACTTCCTGAAAAACTTCGACTATTAGAACACACTACCATTCTAACATTGTTTCCAAGAACCGTATCAAACAAGAACATCTCTCAAAACACATAGTCATCGCAACATTATTTCAAAGAACCGTATCAAACAAAGAATCTCTCTCTCTCTCTCTCTCTCTCTCTCTGTGTTTTTTAGTTTATCATCATTATAATTTAATGAAAAATTAAAAATGAGTTTTCAAATTTAAGATCGGTAGTGAGCTAAATGGTGCTTTTTTGTTGAGTTCTTGTGTATTAATGATAAATTGGTGGTATGAACTTTTTTTCTTTTAATGATTATTTTTTTTAAGTTTTATGGATTTCAAATCAACCAAAAAGTATGCTAGCTCTAAAATTGAAGAATAGTCAAAGAGGACGAAGAAAATAATAACAAGAGGAGAAGAAGAGCAAGGTACTGTAATTTTTTAAATTGAATTTATCTTATATTAATTTTTGGTTTTTTATATTTTAAAAAATTTTGTTTTGTAGAGAGATGAATATGAAGAACCTATGGAAATTTATCTACTAGATAGGTTTCTATGGTTATAGTGTGAAACTCTTAAATTTTTCTCAAACCAGAACCTATAGATAGTTTCTATAGGTTTCATATGGTTCTAGAAGAAGGTAAAACTTAACATAACCTTTAATTTTGTTGTCATTGCAATTGTTGACAGTTTGTTGAGGTTGTAATTTTTGTTGGTGGATGTTTATGAATTAATTCTATTTAATTTTTTTTCTTAATAAATCATATTTTCTGGTCTCTAATTAGGTACCCAATAAATTCTGTAGTTATTCTATTCTATTATGATTGTAAATGCTTTCATTAATTTAATTGGCCCAATATTAATTTTTGTTTATAGTACTATTGAAAAAAATTCACTACACTAAGTCTTTATTATATCTATCTAATATTGGCATGTAGAATCAAATCACACTTGATGGAGAAATGAGGGGTGTAGAAGACTAAGAACCCATGTCAGACTATACATTATTGTAAGCAGGGGAACAAACATTGTATAGAATTTTCTCGATGTGTTTTCTTAGATACCATACATTCTCAAAGCACACTGGCCATGCATGGTGACCTATTTCGTGTATACATTTATAAAAAGTAATTATTCCATCATTATAAAGGTTCACCTGAGTAATATGATAGATAATTTGATTAGTAATAGAGTACACCCTTTTGTTTTAAAAAAATGTGCATATAGTATATATATCCAAAGTAATAGACATGTGGTGCATGTTAAGTTGCTTATATAGTTCAATCTATGTTTGCTTTACATGCACATTATTTATTGTTTACAATGAAACATGTGCACTAATATGCTTCAGTACAAAAAAAACTTACCAATTTCTTTGTCACACATACAAAAAATTAGAAATTATCAAAAATAATAGTGTAGAACTAAATGAAAAAAAAATCAAACAAGATGAAGCACGTCATTTAATAATGAGCTTTCAAATTTTTGACTATGATCTAATGTTGATTCTGAGATTATTACAGAGAATCAATATATCAAAGAAAAATTTTTAATTAAAATTGTTTATTGGATCTAAATCTCCAAATGAAAAAATATCTTTAATATTGGTGTGATATTTTATTTTTAATGTTATTCTAGTAGTATAATTTTTGTTAAATTCAACAATTAGCAATAAAAAAATAATGATAAACAAAATAAAAAAATATCATCAATGCATAATATGAAACTCTTAATATATGATACTCTTGATATAGCGTATGTTTTCCTTTTATTTTTTTTTCTTTTCAGCTATTTTAGATTTAGCATATGTTAATAAATATTTTTGTGCATTTGATGATACTCTTGATATATGATACACACACACACACACACAAATATGTATTTATAGTTTTTTGTTTGAATTTATGTGTATCATTGTATTTTTTGTCGTTTATATATCTGCAATGTTTTGTTTTGGTGTAACATTATAATATGAGTATATTAAATGATTTTATAATTTTTTTTAATTATAGCCATGTTATTGTTTGATGAAATTAATTAACCTGTTTCATAATATTTTAAAAAAAGTGATGTGCCCATTTAGTTTATTTGCTCATTGACTATTTGGGCATTATGAAAAATAGCCCTCGTGAGCTGCACTTGCCAAAATGTAGATTTTCTTAATCTTTTCTTTGATAAAATAATCCTTTTATGTGATTAGACTGCTAATAAAAGATTAGATTGGAAATTTCATATTACATGAGTTAAAACCATCATAGAAAATTAAATTTGGCATTTCAATACAAAAAATTAATTTCTCAATTAAATATCTAATTGGAAAAGTACATAGTGATAGTCATATCTATAATTTTTACTAAATTAATAAGTTGTCATCCTTCTTATCCTTTAAATTTGAATTGATGTGTTGTAAATAATCTTTAAGTAAATACTTAAATATTAGGATAAATTTCTATTTCACTGCTATTTTTTTTGGTAGGTCTTTAGTTCATAAGATTGTGTGTCCTTATGCTGCTACTTTAATTAACTATTTATTTATGCATTTCTTTGGCTTTACTCTTTGTATTTCAGTCATGTGTCTCTATAATATAAAGCTTTAGTTTTACTAGATTATATTCATTCATTTCTAATCTCTATCTTGTTAGTAAACTTAATGTAGGATGTGACTGGATTACTAAGAGCGTTGTAGTCAACTAGTTTTGCTTAATTGTCATTCTTCTTAGCTTAGTTAGTTTACTTTGGCAAATTGTATTTTAATTGCAGTTTTCCTCAAAATATGTTAATGTTAATGTCTGTTAATTATTCATCTGTAATTATTCGTATCTCTAATCAGCCCATATTTGTAATGCTAGGAATCTAATTGCAAGCTTCTTCACATCTATGTTTTCTAGTTTAATACTTTGTATGATATGTTTTCTAGTCCATATCTATTATTATTCATGTTGAATTCTTCATTAATTGATTTACCAAAAGTTCTTGGAATTGGATCTTCATTCCATTTATTTTTTCTGTCTTATTTATTTTTATATTCAAAGATTGCATTGAATCATAGTTAAAATTTTGATCTTTGATCTTCATTGAGAAGTGAAAAGCTTACTCCTTCACACTTGCAAATCTTTTTTTTTTGCGTCCCTTTCTTGCAGTACAAAAAAATCCCAAATAGCTAGGGATAATTCTTAGTTAAATGGAGATTTTCTATCGTTAAAAGGGATATAGCGATGGATTAACGATGGAAGCTTTCCCAATCTAAAGTGCTCGTCGCTAAAAATTAGCGAAGGAAAGAGTCCGTTGCTAAAAAATTTTAGAGACAGAAATATTTCTAGCTAAAATAATAATCTCCCTAGCTAAATTAATAAGCTAGAGTTACCATCGCTAAATGGATATAACAATGGAAGCTTTCCCAATATAAAGTGCTCGTCACTAAAAATTAGTAAGGAAAATAGTCCTTAGCAAAATAAATTTAGCAATGGGAAAATCTCTAGCTAAAATAATAATTTCTCTATCTAAAATAGTAAGGAAAAATCCCTATCTAAATTTGCAAGGGAAAATTCCTAGCTATTTTCATTCCAAAACTAATTTCAGAATTTTATTTTTTTTTCAAATTATGTAATTAAATAATTTAATATTTTTATATTAAATTAAATTAAAACATAAACTATAAATGCTAATTTATAATTAATAAAATATAAAATCATTTAAAAAATTATTATGATTCAATATTTTATATAATTCAACAAAAACATAACAAAATTTTATTACACCATATTCATCAATTTATCTACGAGTGCATAAAGTATAATCTATCTGTGCATTGACATTGCTTTCTCTCCCTCATCTCCTATGATCACCATATTTCTACTGCTACAAAGATGTCTGAGTCACGGTGCATCATTTCTAGTAAAAAATCTCTTTACTTATAAAAGCTTCTTACGGGGAACAATGCGGTACCATATCTGTACGAAATTTAAACCAGTCAATCAAATAAAAATAAATAAATAAAGATATGTTTTGATAAATATATAATACTACAATATAGAAGTACATATATATTATAATGTATATGTACATATATACTAGCTTTTCACTAGTTACATATATTACTGCAATCTATGTACATATAAACTGTAGTATTATATGTACATATATACTGTGTACATATATACTATAGTGTATATGTATATACTGGTATATATGTACATGTACATATATACTGGTATATATATATACAAGTATTTATATGTACATATATACTTAGTATATGTACATATACACAATATATATGTACATATAAATGTGTATACATATACAATGTAGTGTATATGTATACACTGTATATTTGTATATGAATATATAACTGGTATATATGTACAAGTATTTATATGTATATATATACTTAGTATATGTACATATACACTACAGTGTATATGTACATATATGTGTATACATTTACACTACAGTATATATGTACATATATAAGTACATGTATGTACATATACACTACAGTGTATATGTACAAGTATGTACATTATACTAGTAAATACTTGTACATATATACCATATATATGTACATATACACTGTAGTATATATGTACATATATACCAGTGTATACATATAAACTACAGTATGTATGTACATATACATGTAGTGTATATGTACATATACTAAGCATCTATATATACATATTAATATGTACATATACTATAGTGTATATTTACATATACATATACTGGTAAATACTTGTACATATATACCAGTATATATGTATATGTAGATATATACTAGTATATTTGTACATATACTTATATATAGGTATAAATGTACAAGTATTCACATTAAAGTAAAGCATAAACACCTATTATGGAGCATGAACATCAAACAACTATATATTTTGTAATAAGAATAAAAAAATGAACAAACACCTTAACTAGGGCTACAAAAATCATCTTTGTTTATTTGAAATTGCATCGAACTTGGAAACACAAGGCACAAAAAATTTGCAATAAGATTGTACAAGATAAAAGTTCAATACATATACATATATATAGTGCATAAAATATAATCTATCCATTAAATTGACGTTGCTTTCTGTCCCCAGTTCCTCTGGTCACCATCTTTCTGCTACGTCAAAGCTGTCTAGTCGCGGCATGTAATGTCTAGTAAAAAATTCCTTCGCTTATAAAAGTTTCGTATGGGGAATAATGCCATACCATATCTGTATGAAATTTAAACTAGTCAATCAATCAAAATAAAAAAATTAATAAAGTTATGTTTTGATAAATATTTAATACTACAGTATATAGGTACATATATACTAGCATTTCACTAGTTACATATATTACTATAGTATATGTACATATATACTATAATATTATATGTACATATATACTAAGTACATATATACTCAGTATACATGTACATATAATGCTGCAGTATTATATGTACATATATTGCAGCATGTATGTAGATATACTGATCATCATTTCACTTGGTTCTTGTGTTCTACTTATTCTTACCTTTTTGTGTGGCTTTGATTGGTGCACTAGAAGAGACATGCTCCCTTCATTTAGCAATAGCATGATATCCTTTCACCTTTAGCGTGCTAATTAATTCTCTGTTTATTTATGTAGATTATGCAAACAAATTGCCTAAATATTCACAATATTTTATCTTTGCATATTCATCTGTAAGTGATTTTATTTAATTAATAGTATTATTTGTAGTCATTGTAAGTTTCATTTAGAATTATGATTGAGCATAATTCTTTGTAAATATAACAAGGAAAAATTAGTTCAAATCGTCAGTGGATGTATAAAAGGTTTATGAATAGAATTTTGAATAAAGATTTTTTGAGTGGGCTAGAAACTTTCTTCAACTTTGCTTGTAGTGAATTGAGATGGATTGACAGAGATAAAATTAAGTGTCCATGTAATAATCACAAGTGTCAGAATATGTCTTTTCATGATGTAAACATTTTCGATACCATCTGGCTAAATATGGCTTTGTACCAAATTATTTTGTTTGGATTTATCAAGGAGATAGTACAATGATTGTGAACATTGACCAAAATGAGAGTACTGAATCCTATGTATGTAGTGAAGAAGCATTAAACACATCCCATAGAATGGTCAAGGAAGCTACTGGTGCTGACTTCAATATGGATTACATGGATGAGCCACCTAATTCTAAAGCTCAGAAATTTTATGATATGCATAAAGCTGAAGATAATAGGTTGTGGCCTGGTTGTAAAACACATTTGCAATTATCACTTGTGGCTCAACTTTTGAGTATGAAGTCTGAAAATCATATATCTGAAAATTATTTGATTAGGTAATAGAACTGATGAAAGAGATTATTCTGTATAATAATTTGGTAACTAACAACTTTTACATCACTAATAAGTTACTACGAGGTATGGGTCTACCAGTGGAAAAATTTGATTGTTGTTTCAATGGATGTTTGTTATATTGGTGTGGTGATATGGATTTAATTAGCTATAAGATTTGTGATCATCCTCAGTTTAAGAAGGCATCTCGTGTTGCAGAAATATGACAGAAGATGAAAGTTGCATTTAAGAGTTGTATTACTCTTTTTTAATTACTTGATTGCAGAGACTATATGCATTAAATACTATAGCACATGATATGAGGTGGCATTCTGAGCATGAGATTGAATAAAGGTGATGCGTCATCCATCAAATTCACTTGCTTGGAAGCATTTTTATCATATACATCAAAATTTTGCTGTTGAAAGTCAAAATGTGAGATTGGTCTCTACACTGATGGTTTTCAGCCATTTGGCAAGTCTAGACAACAGTAAACAACATGGCCAGTGATAGTGACACCTTACAATTTTCTCCAGTTGTGTTTGAGGAAGCAATATATGTTTTGTCAATATTGGTTCCAGGGCCAAAAAATCCAAAAGACATGTTGGATATTTTCTTACAGTATAGGGAAAATCCATTTTTATCTTTCTAAATAGATATATATCTAATTAAAAAATATATATACAATTAATAATTATATAGAAATATCTATAATTAATTAAATAGATACATATACAATTAATATTATATATAATTAATAATTATAATTTATTATAGATACATATAAGTTCCATTTTATTACAAATATTTAATTACATATATTAATTGTATATACATATAGACAAAATATCTATTAGATAGATGAAATTGTATATTAATTATAATTACATATTTATATATTTGTATATTTAAATAGAGAGATACACTTTGTATATAGTCAAAATATATTCATATAGATAGAAAGATAGACAAATAGATAGATGATAGATTGATATATAGATATAAAGATGGGTAGATATATTGACATATAGATAGGCAATTAGATAGACAGATTGATTGATTATAGAAAAATAGATAGATATAAAAATAGATAGATATGTAGATAGAGAAATAATAGACAGACAGATAGATATATATATATATATATACATATAAATATACAAATAAATATAGATAAAAAAAGATAGATAGATATATAGAAAGCATATAGATTGATATAAAAATATATAGATAGATAGATAGACTAATATATAGGTAGTTAGAAAAAAAAATATAGAGATATAAATAAATAGATTGATAAATAGATTGATAAACAAATAGATATACAGATAGATATAAAGATTGATTGAAAGATTGATAGAAATATTGAAAGATAGATTTATAGAAATATTGATAGGGTGATTGAAAGAGAGATAGATTGCTTGATTGATTGATAGAACGATAGATAGATAGATAGATGATTGAGATATTATTAGAAAAATATATAGATGGATAGATAGACAGATAGATAGTCAAATAGAGAAACATATATATAGAGAGATATATAAAAATAGACAGATAGATAAACAGATAGAAAGAAAGAAGATAGATATATTATATATATATATTTATTGATAAATAGATAGATAGAAAATGAGATAGATAGATAGATAGACATATTATATATATATATATAGTTCGACAGATAACAAAATAATAGATATACTGATAGAAAGATTGATATATAGATAGATAGTTAGATAAATAGATAGGTAATTAAATTGATAGACAGATAGATAGATATTAGATAGATAGATATGTAGCTAGAAAGATAATAGATAAATAGATAAATAGATAAATGATAAATAGATAATATATATATATAGACATATAGATAAACAGATAGTTAGATAAATAGATATAAAGATAGATAAAAAGATAGATAGATAGATATACAGATATATAGATAAATAGATAAATAGACAAATATATAGGTAGATAGAAATAAAAATACATAGATATATAAATAGATAAATTTATAGATAGATTTATAAATAAATAAATAGACAAATAGATAGAAAGATTGATAGAAATATTGATAGATAGATAGATTGATAGACATAATGATAAACTAATTGAAATCAGATAGTTATTTGATTGATAGACAAATAGATAGATTGATTGATAAATAGATAGATTGACAGATTTTGGACAGATTGATAGATGGATAGATAGACAAATATATAGAGAAATAGATAGACATATATATAGATAGAATGATAGAAAGATAGATAGAAAGATAGATTGATATAAATTGATAGTCAGATAGATAGATTGATTGATAGATCGATCTATACATAGATAGAAAATAGAGATATACAGATAGATAGAAAGTAGATAGACTAATATAGACACATAGATAGATAGATAAATAGAAAATAGATCAATACATAATAGAAAAAAGATAGATATACAAGTAGTAGACAAATAGATAGATAGATAATAGATATTTAAATTGATAGAAAGATAGATTGACAAACAGATAGACATATAGATCAATAATTAGATATATAAATATAAGATAGATTTTTAGATAGATTGATAGACAAATTAATAGACAGATTGATATATAGATTGACTGAAAGATGATAGAAAGATAGATTGATAGATTGATAAACAAATTGACATACAAATTAATAGATTGATAAATAGAAGATTGATAGAAAGATATAAAACTAGTAGATGATTGATAGATAACAAACAGATAGTTAGAGATATAGATATAAATTAGATTATTAACAAATAGATAGAAGATTATTAGTCAGATATATT